>JAEANM010019785.1:0-12273 GCA_017656035.1 Myanophis thanlyinensis | reverse complement strand
TCTTTTGTATTTTGTATTTTTATCTGCTGTAAACCGCCCCGAGTCCCCAGGGAGAGGGGGCGGTATATAAATTCAATTTAAAAAAAAAAAAAGAATAGGCAGCCCCGCTGGGTGGATAATTCGGATTGTCTGCATTCATAGGGTTTAAATTGTTCCCCCCATCTCCATGGGGGCCATCCTTTTAGTACCCATTGTAGGATGGTTGCAAGGGTGGAGTCTTTTAGTGTGTGTTGAGCAATGATGTTGGTTGTAACTGGGTTTGCCGGAATGTGTTCTATGAGTAGCAGGGGAAGGGTCAGAGCCGGGTCGGCTGGGTTTCCAGGTGCTGGGCACCTGCTGAGGGCATCAGCATGGGCTATTTGTGCCCCAGGCGGTATTCCAGTACATAAGAGTAAGCCACCAGAAATTCAATCCATTTGGTCATGTGGGGGGAGAGGACTTGGGGGGGTTGTTTGTTTCCTGCAATGAGGCCCAGCAGGGGTTTATGGTCGGTTACAAGTGTGAACTTCCAGCCATAAAGGTAGTCATGGAAACGCTTGATCCCCGTGATTGCCTCCAGGGCCTCCTTATCCAGCTGGCTGTAGTTCCTTTCAGGTGCAGATAGGGTTCATGAATAGAATGCTATGGGGGCAGTATGGCCATTGGGGAAAATGTGGCTCAAGACTGCGCCCAGTCCATAGGAAGAAGCATCACATGTTAATTGGACTGGGGTTGATTCGCTATATTGCACTAAGAGACTATCGGACGTTATTAATGTTTTTACTGCCTGGAATGCCTTTTGTTCCACCTCCCCCCAGTGCCACAGGGTGTCTTTATTCAAAAGTTTGTGGAGGGGTTTGGCAATTGTGGCTTTCTGTCTTCAGAACATGCTATAGAAGTTAAGCAGTCCTAGGAAAGCTTGCAGCTCAGTTTTGTTTGATGGTGGTGGTGCGTTATGGATTGCCGCCATTTTACTTCTGGTAGGATGGATGCCGGCTGCATCAATTTTAAACCCCAGAAATTTGACTTCTGAGACGCCAATTAAGCATTTTTTTTTATTTAACTTGAGTCCCACATCCTGGAATCTCTGGAGGGTTTTCCTCAATTTGGCAATGAGGTTGCGGTGGTTTATTGCAGCCACCAAGGCATCATCAAAATACGGGGTTACTCCAGGAATGCCCTGCAACAAATGTTCCATTAGTGACTGAAAAAGTCCAGGGGCTGTGCTTATCCCAAATTGTAGGCGTGTGCACTTGAATGCTCCCCTGTGGGTGACAATAGTTTGAGACTCTGCCGTTTCCTCATCTACTGGCAATTGCTGATAAGCTTGTGCCAGGTCTAATTTCACGAAAATTTTGCCTTGGCCCAGGGAATGAAGGAGATGCTGGATTACTGGTACCGGATATGCATGCCCTTGCAGGGCTTTGTTCACGGAACATTTGTAATCAGCACATACGTGGAGAGAGCCATCAGGCTTAATTGGGGTGACAATGGGGGTCTCCCACCTGGCATGGTCGACTGGCACCAAGATGCCTTGGGCTATCAGTTTGTCCAACTGTTCATCGACCTTGGTTTTGAGGGCTAATGGTACTCTCCGGGGCTTAAATCTTATGGGAGGGATGGCTGGGTCGAGGCTAAGGGATATTGGGGTCCCCTAAATTTCCCAAGCTCACCGTTGAAAACATCCGTGAACTCCTCAAGGATGTTGTCTTTTGGGACGGGGCTGGCAGTGGCGTTGTTGATGGACTCTGGCTCTTCCAGGGTTAGATGAAGATGGCAGACCCAGTTTCTGCCCAGCAATCGAGGAAATTCTTTGTCTGTGACCACCAGTGGCAGATAGTCCCGAACTTTGTTGTGGTCCACGAGGACATCGATTTGCCCCAGGAGGGGGATTTGGTGGCCTTGGCAGTCCTGTAAGGCGGTCTGAGCTGGACTGAGGTTTTTCTTCTGGACTGTGGGCATTAGTTGTTTCAACGATTGCCATGACATTATTGTTACCGGTGAGCAATCTGTAGTTTGCAGATCTGGCCTCCGATGCTCACCAAGGTGCTGAATTCCTCAAAATCTGCTCCGTCTCTTGAAGTTTGTTGAATGTCGCTATAGATCATCAGGCAGCTGTCATGGGGTCGTCTGGGGATGTCATTCATCCATCTGGAGGTGCTGGGTGGTCCCCTTCTGAATGGGGCACCTCGTGAGCCACGAGCTGGAGCCCCAAACTGTGGCTGATTGGGCGGTGCTGTACGGCAGGCACGGAAAATGTGGCCTTTTTTTGAGCAATAACTGCAAATTGAGTGTTGGAAAGGGCAGTTCGCATGCGTGTGGTTCCCATTGCATTCGGCACATGGGGCTTGGCATGGCTTGGTGGCCATCTTGGGGCCCCTCGTGGTCCTGACTTGGTAGACCTCGCCATCTTGGTCTTCCTCCGTTTCTTCCTCAGGGGCTTCCCAAGAGGTCGTCTGGTAAACATTTTCAGACTGATTCCTTCTAGAAGGAGGGTTGGTTTCCTCTGCAGCCAGGGCTTCCTTGATCGCTGATGCTAGGGGAAATGAGTGTCTCGCCATCAGTCTTCTTTTTAGTTTTTCTTCTCGAAGGCCCAGGATGAGTCTGTCCCAGATCATCCATTCAAGCTGGGTGTTGAATTTGCACCCAGTGGCCAGGACTCTGAGGCTTGCAAGATAGTCTACAACCGATTCGCCCTCAGGCTGTTCTCTTTTGTAGAACTTAGCTCTGCGCGAGAGTGAGGAAGGTGTTGGGGCATAGTGTGCCTGCAGCCTCCTCTTTAATTCAGTCCAATCGATCTCCCACAGCGTTTGTGGGGATGCCTGCGCGCTGGCCATTTGTACAACATCTGGACCGCACACATTTAGGAAAATACCTTGTTTTTCCTTGTCTGTGCAGCTGGTCTGTCTGGAGCCTACAAGGTAAAATTCGAATTTCTCCATGAATAGGGACCATGACTCCTTCTTGGGGTTGAACGCTCTGCATTGGAGGGTGCTGCTTGAAGAGGATGGGTTGGTCGCTGCAATGATCGTGGCTGCTGCTGGGGGCGTGGCCCCTGCGGCTGGTGCGACTGCTGTGTTGGGTTGAACCGTGGACATTCCGGTCTTTCGTTGTTGCTGGGGTTCGGAAAATCGTTTCTCAATATCCCACCCTCGTCACCAGTTTTAGTTGAAACCCGGTCCAAATTGGCCCAAGAATACAGCAGACGCGAGGTCACTTTGGATGACCACAAAGGGTACCGTTTATTTCAAACCACGAGCAAAACTCACAATGAGCTTTTGCTCCGGTCGTAACTGGAGGAAAAGAAGTGAGCTGCGGCTTTTATATTTTGCAACGGTGTCATTTTCCGCATTTCCCATTGGCTGGTGAACCAGCCAATGGGAATCACCCATTCAGCAGCCAATCGGCTACTGGTTCAATAGACTGCTTAGTCAGACCGGAGTGGAAACTATGGCTGCGCCTGCGCATTACATTACACCAAGCAGCCTCCATGTTTCCAGTGTCTTTTTCCCCACTTGGAACTGAACCACATGGACATTTCTTCCAACAGTGTGATTAGCTATGAATGTGCTGTTAGAAGAAATATCCATGTGGATTCAATTATTTTTTGAGTTGCAAGTTGAAATCCAACAATAACTGAAGTTTACCTACCCTAATTTACCTAACCTAAGCTAAAATGAGTTTCTTCATAGGAATAGTAACAAAACAACTTACACTTCAGACCAAACCCAAAAAGGGATGTAAAAGGCTGGATGTACAGAGGTATGCAGAACCTTGGAAAAATAGCAGTATTACAGTATATAGTAACATCCCAATCTTCTGGTAAATGTGTCTTAGCCAAATTTTTCCATATCCCTAAATACTGTCCAAAATGATAAACCAACAATTTTAAATTGCT
Source organism: Myanophis thanlyinensis (assembly GCA_017656035.1). Lineage (NCBI taxonomy): Eukaryota > Metazoa > Chordata > Lepidosauria > Squamata > Homalopsidae > Myanophis > Myanophis thanlyinensis. The sequence goes on along the minus strand of JAEANM010019785.1, from coordinate 8,396 downwards.
CCCAAGTTATACTGCATACAATATTCTATCACATCTAAATCTGGAATAGCAACTTTACAGTTTCTGGTTGCAAGTCTAACCCCTAGGAGATAGACAGGGTCTTGTGGTTTCTATGCTACAGCAAATAAAAATCAATATTTTAGCACTCTAAAGTGGGCATAGTTGAGGATAGAATTTAAAAAGATGAAAAGGGATGAATAGTTAAAAACTTCAAAGTGGGAAAGTTCATATGGGAATCACAGAATTGTTGATTGCAATTCAGAGTCGATGCTAGAAAACTGTCCTTCACACTTCAAATATACCAATCCCTACTTAGCGAAATAAAATCTCATAGGAGCACAAACCAACTCTTCATGCTGCTAGAATGAATCTCTGGAGACCTGAAATAAATATATCTAGGTCAGGAGTGGACAACTATGGCAACTTTATTACCTTTTGGACTTCAACAGTCATGCCAGCTCAGGAATTCTGGAAGTTGAAATCCACAAGTCCCAAGATGCCATGGTTGCCTAACTCAAAATCTAGGTTCTAGCTCCATCCACAAAGCTTTGCAACTTTGCATAATTAATAGCAATAGCATTTACTTATATATCGCTTCATAGTGCTTTACAGCCCTCTCTAAGCGGTTTACTGAGTCAGCATATTACTCCTAACAACCTGGCTCCTCATTTTACTGATCTGGGAAAGATGAAAGGCAGAGTCAATCTTGAGCCTGGTAAGATTCAGATTGCCAAATTGCAGGCAGCCAGAAGTCAGCAGAAGTAACCGGCAGCACTGTATTTTAACCACTGTGCCACCTTGGCTAATGCTGCAATCTATATACATTTAGCTGGGATTAAGCATTTAACAGATATTCCTTTTGAGCAAGCATTTACAGGCATGTACAAACTTGACCCTTTTTTTACTACAACAATAAAAATTGTGTATCATTTTAAAAATGAACAATTGATTATAATAGCATAGAATATTCTGTCCTTCCAATGCAATAAATAAAGTGGAAAAAAAATCAAGGAAACAGTTGGTCCACTAAAGAGAGAAGATGGCAAGGAAGTAATAGGCAGCAGAAAGAAAGCAGAGCTGCTTAATTTATTCTTTGCATCAATCTTCATGGAAAAAGAAACTATAGCCCAACCTACCAAAAACATAACTGTAAAAGGCAGACTAGAAATAAAAGTTAAAATAAGAAAAAAAAAATAGTAAGAGAATACCTGTCTAATCTTGACAAATATAAATCACTGGGACCTGATGGACTATATCCCAGAGTTGTAAAGGAGCTGGCACAGTGATAAGATTCATCCGGTTTGCACCATTCATGAAAACCAGTAGCTAATTTTTTGTGGAGTTGTGGAACCAGCTGAATAAGCCCTTCCCCACCTTGCCCCTCCCCTCCCAGCCACTCCTCACATCCTGGCCTCCTAGCCACTTGCCCACCTGGCTGGAAGGCCACTTGCCTTCTTGACCAGTGTCAGAAAAAAGGATTCCCTGTGGGACAGGACATTTTATGGTGATACAGTTTTCTTCCAGATAAATAATTGATGGACATTTAGTTATGAGGAATGCAATGTCTGTTTCAATAATAGAAATTAAAACTACTTCATTTTAACAAGAAGTAAAAATTGGGATAAGAAAATGAAGAGAAAAGGCAAGAAATGATATTACAAAAGTGGTTGTTGCTAATATATCTATATAAATAATGTAATATCATATCATATCATATCATATCATATCATATCATATCATATCATATCATCTTTTGCTTTTGTCTGTTCCCACAGCGAATCATCTGTTTCCACCAAATTCTATCCTCTACTCTTGCCCCAATTAATTTCATGCCCTCTTTTAGCACATCCATATATCTCCTCTTTGGCCTTCCTCTTGACTTCTTACCTGGCAGTTCCATCTCCAACATCCTTTTTACCAATATAACCATTTTCCTTCCTCTGCATATGTCCAAAGACAGACTGAGCGGCGGACGCACAGATCAAAGATGGCTGCGCTAGCTCCACCCCTTCTTGCTACAGATGAAAAAGTAATCTATTTTGTGGATAGCCCTCATATTTATGATGGTTGCAGTGTCCTGGGATCAAATGATTGCCATTTGTGACCTCTTCGACTGGCTTTCAACAAGCAAAGTTAGTATAGGAAACGGGATTCACTTAACAAGCATGGTGATTTGCTTAACAACTGTGGCAAAATAAGTCATAAAATTGGGTACAACTCATTTAATGACTGCCTCACTTAGTAACAGAAGTTCTGATCCTAATTGTGATTGTAAGCTAAGGACTACCTGTATAGTTTTAATAGATTGTAGTAATGGAATATGGTTGGTACAACTAAAAAAAGATGTGAAGCTCTTTGATAGTTGATTTATGGAGGTAGGTTAGGTTAGTTTAACTTTAAATCAAATTTAAACCCAAGTGACTTGGAGTCAAAGTTTCTCAAGCAGTTCCATTTTGCATAAAATTGTTTCAGGAATAAATATAATGTACCAAATATGAAAACTAGTTTTTAGATTTATCCCAGAGATTCATCAACTTTGGCTTAGTGTTGGCAATTTATGATATGCAAACTCCGAAGCAAGTACAACTCTCTTCTGAGTAGAAAAGACTCAGTATATCAAGGGGGAAAAATAGATGGAAGAATTTGGGGAATAGAAAATTTCACTACTAAAATAAATAGGACACATAATAGTTTATCTGGCTAGAAACATGTAAGTACAGTTGATATAGTTAGCAGATGGTATTGCAATGAAACAAAAAATGCATATATATTGAAGAATTATAGGTGAGTGATAAACAAGAGTGTGTAAGATATGTGGCAACTGATACATAAATTTATGCTTGTAAAGCAGTCAGATAAACTGCCAATTGACTACGGTCACAAAGTTAGATTTATCATGATTCCTTTAGCTTCGTGATTGATTAATAACAGAATGCCTGCCTGACCAGATGGGTGACTGGTTGGGAGGTGAGGCAAGCAGCTGGGAGATGAGGCAAGAAGCTGGGAGGCCAGGTGAGCAGCCAAGAGATCAAACGAGATGAGGGGCTGAGCGAGGCAAGCCACTCAGCAAGGAGAGGCCAGGTGAGGTGAGGTGAGACTGAACATGACAAGGAATAGTTCAGAAAGGAGGGGTGGGGAAGGGAGGGGGTGTCGAGGAGAGGCTGGGTGAGATGAAGAATTTTTGTAGGAACTGAGCATGGCTAATCTAGTGAAGAGAAGGACCAGGGTGACATGATAGCAGTGTTCCAATATTTGAGGGGCTGTCACAGAGAGGAGGGGATCAACCTTTTTTCCAAAGTAACTGAAGGTCAGAGAAGGAATAATGGATGGAAACTTATTCAACCTAGAAATAAGAAGAAATTTTCTGACTGAAAATAATCAACCAATGGAATAGCTTGCCTTCAGAAGTTGTTGATGCATCACTGGAAGCTTTCAAGAAGACACTGGACAGCCATCTGTCAGAAATGGTATATGGTCTCTTGCTTGAGCAGTGAATTGGACTAGATAACTACAAGGTTTCTTCCAATTCTGTTCTTTTAAATCTATTATAAAACCTCCTGAGCTATAAACCAAGATTTGCCCAGTTCATCTACAACTCTTCCAGATATGGGCTGCAAAACTCTAGATGACCACTTAATGTCAGCAAAGAAACAGCATTTCCTGAGGCCCCTATAGAAAGTCATTAAATGCCATTCAACCATTCACTTTCACTCAACTTCAAACTCCATATGGGATACTAATATTCACTTATGTATGAATCTTATAAAAATGGCTACACAGTAATGTATCTCAATTATTTTTAATACTCTAAAATATAAATGCTAGTAGATGCTCATCATTATAACCCCCAGCATCATCTAAATCTCTTTGCTCCAAGAATGAAATCACATCTTATCTATCTGGAGGAAAAAGCAACCTAATTATTCCAGTCCACAGTGGATGTACAGTGAACTTAAACTGGCTTTAGAAGCTAAACTCAATAAAGTACTATTGCAATTATATAAATTAGTACAACTTTTACAATTAAAGCTGTGGAGTTCCAAGAGTCCAAATTTGTCAGTAAAGGGAAATATGCCCTCCTCTATTTACTATGAGTATATAGTACATAGTATGAGTATATAGACAATTGTGGTTTAAAAAAAAGACACAAGGACAATGTCTTCCTTGTTTTCCATTCCATCCGTTAAAAAAAATTCTACAATATCTACACTAAGGATAAAATGTATTTCCCTCTTTGCTCAATCCCCTGTAGTAATAATATTAATAGAAGGCCTTTATTACTGGTTAATGGAATTCTTTTAAAATCAGACAAAGTTCAAAGTAAACTGTTTTTCATTGATCGCACGAAGTATAGAGCTCAACCAGTCTATTTATATTGTAAGCAAATTAAAAGCCTTAAGCCTATATAGCAAGGCCGTAAAATCTCAAGCAGAAAAATCAATTTCTTGCTATCCTCATGGGATATAGATATTCTCCCTCCCTTTTTTTCTAATAAAGGAATACTTTCAATCTATTTTGATAAAGAAGTTAATTAATAATAGAGTTTGAACTTGCTTTTAAAATCATATTTTGGCTGCAAGTATATCTAGGTTAGTTTACAGGAGGGTGGGCACCAGCAAAATTCTATTTTTCCAGACTGCACTTCTACATCCAGTAAGATGCTATCTTTTATAGACATGATTATCTCAGCACTTAAAAGTAAAGGATTGGATGATATTTTTTTCCATTCTGGAACATCTCAGTGTCCCTGAAGGTATTTTGTCAGGTAGGATTCTGAAGCAAAATGCTAAAAACAGTGATCATTTCAAATTCAGAATGATATATTTTATAGACAACACAATTGTTTTATTTTTCAAAATGGCCTATTTTTGTCAGTTTGGAATATTTTTGAGTTTGGAGCACTGCACAGATCCTTACTTTCTTCTTCTCTCCTCACCTTCAATATAGGTCCCTGGTCCCTTGATCCTTCTTAAGGGCAGAAAAGGTGACATTGTTCTATTCCCATTACTGACCCATCTAAAATATGCCCCATTCCCAGGTTTTCCAGCTTTAATTCAAAACAACTGTTTTACAACTTGAGCTGTCTTAGATCCTTCAGAGCACATGGTCTCCAGCACTTAATTTCATTCTGATAACAGATCCAATTCTGATTGGCTGCAGTATTCACATACCCTCTTCCCTCCAGCTATTTTGTTCTGGGATGCTGGGTTCCTATGCTCCCTGCTATTTGGCAGTTGATATTGTTTTAACAATCTTATAGTTAGTCCAATAATAGTCCATTAAGTTAAGGAACTGTGTTCAACCATAGACAGTCAGGCTCCATCCTATACATCTCCCCCCATATATACTTCAATTTTTATCTAGGCTGTCTTTCTGCTCCTTCCTCCTTTTTTTCTCCTTACTTTATTGTTTTAATTATATTTACATTGCAATGCAGGTACTTTGGCACTTTGCTTCTTCCTTGTTATAAGATGAATGTGGACTACAAAAGCAGTAGAAATGAAAGACCCATTTGTTCCCTATTGTTTGCTTTGACATTGGAGCTATACTAGCTATAACTAGTACCATAAAGGAAAACAAGAAAAAAGGGGAAAGGATATCAGTATCAAAATATATAATGTGGGGGGGAAATGTTAAAGGATATGCATAAACATCTTGAATAGGAATGTACAAGGTGACAAGATTCTGATTAATGAACCCAGCCAATTCAACAACTCTGAGACTTTTGGCTTTCTCAAAAAACTGTTTTATTGAGTACATCATTTTGGCACGAATGAAAGCAAAGCTAACTCTAAATATTTCCCATAGTTTCAGTATAGTTAAAGAATAGATAATTCCCTCTCTAATGGTCACAGGTCACATTGTCCAATTATGTATTCTGCTATCTCCTTGGCCAACTCCCCTCAATCTGGCCAGCACCTGTTGAGATGACCATGGGATGATCCGTTGTTGTGCTCTGATCTGACATTCCAGACTTCACACACACACACACACACACACACTGTGTGGCAAGCTGAGAAATGGAAAGATGGCTGCGACAGGCCTGATCTGTTTCAAAGTTGACAGTCGATCCCCCTAGAAAGTGAGAAGCAACTGGATAACATCAAGCACATTACTGAAACCCAGAGTCCCCTCTATCCCATGAAAGATCCTTTGAGTTTCTGGAGGTATTTCTTGTGAAACTTCCTTATCAATCAATCTGCCTTCATATTATATGCCTTCACCCATCCAGCTTCTGACACTGGATATCACTTCTATTGGACTAGATATTGGAGTTTGTCTTTATATAACCTGGAATCCAGGATCCTTTTAACCTTGTAGTGTGTCTCCCCCTCTACTATGATTGGACCCAGAGCTATCCTAGTTCTGACCCTACCACTGGCTTAAGCAAACTGCAATGGAATATTGGGTGAACTTTTCCCAGTAGGTGTTCCCTTTGCTCTCTGGGAGCTCAACTACGAAATCCATTACTATTTCCTCCCAGGGCCAGGCTGGCTCTACTACTTGTTGCAGTAGTCCTGAGCTCTTCCCTGGCCTCTTCTTCATCACCACGCACACAACACAACTTTTCATGCAGCTTTCTATGCCCTGTTTCATCCTGGTCACCAAAATTGTCTCTTCACTAAGTATAGAGTCTTTAAAAACCTGAAGTGTCCAACTTGCTTGATGTCATGGCTGTATTATAGGATTTGGAGTCGTAGGGTGCTAGGGACATACAATTTGTCTCTTTTCCAATCCAATCCCTCTCTTGATGTCAGTTTCCTCCCATGATCCCTGAACCACAGATTGGATTGCAGCTCCTTTTTTTTACTGTTGGGTCAGCTCACTGCCAAGGTCCGAAGGCATCCTCCTAGCCTGCTGCCCACGGTAGAATAGAATAGAATAGAATAGAATAGAATAGAATTCTTTATTGGCCAAGTGTGATCGGACACACAAGGAATTTGTCTTTGGTACATATGTTCTTAGCGTACATAAAAAGAAAAATTCATTAATCAAGAATCATAAGATACAACACAGTGATAGTCATAAGGTACTAAATAAGCAATCAAATCATACCAGGAAGCAATAAAACAATATAAATATTAAAGCTACAAGCAACAAAATTATAGTCATAAGTGGGATGAGATAGGTAATAGGAACGCTGAAAGAATAATAGTAATAGTAAATAGTTCAACAGTGTTGTGGGAATTAATTATTTAGCAAAGTAATGGTATTCAGGAAAAAACTCCTTGTGTCTAGTTATTTTGTGTGCAGTGCCCTATAGCATCATTTTGAGGGTAGAAGTTGAAACAATTTATATCTAGGATGTAAGGGGTCTGTAGATAATTTCACAGCCCTCTGTTTGACTCATGCAGTATACAGGTTCTCAATGGAAGGCAGGTTGGTAGTAATTGTTTTTTCTGCAGTTCCAATTATCCATTGAAGTCTGTGTCTGTCTTGTTGACTTGCAGAGCCAAACTAGACAGTTATAGAGGTGTAGATGACAACTCAATAATTCCTCTGTAAAACTGAATCAGCAGCTCCTTGGGCAGTTTGAGCTTTCTGAGTTGGCACAGAAAGAACATTCTTTTTTTTAATCAATATCTTTATTGAAAGTTTAAAACATTAACATACAAATGCCTTTTTAAAAAACAGGGTTTCAAATACATTACAATCATTTTTGACAGTACATACATATCAATTGTTATTCAAATACATTTATATACTCTTATCCTTTATCTATAATCCTAAATTGTACATTCCTTATTTCTATTATTTATCCATTGATACCAATTTCCCAAACTACTGTATATAATATTTGGAGTCTTCCTTCTCTTTTAATTCCAATGTGAGTTTATCCATTTCTGCGTGGTCAAAAATCTTTTGGATTATTAAACCATCTGTTGGCATAGAGTCGCCTTTCCAACATTGTGCAAGTGTTATTCTCACTGCTGTAATTATGTGCAGCATTAAGTATTTTATCTCCTTCGTATCTTTCCCTTTAATAATTCCCAGAAGAAATATTTCTGCTTTAAGCTCTATTTGGACATCTGTAATTTCCTGTTACCATTTTCATATTTTAATCCAATATTTTTCAACTTTCGAGCAAAGCCACCATACGTGAAAGAAGGTACTCTATGATTTCTTGCATTTCTGGCAATTTGGGCTCAGATTTGGATACATTTTAGCCAATCCCATGAGGGCTAGCTACCACCAGTAGCACATTTTGTATTGGTTTTCCTTATATGCCACTGATTTTGTTATCGTATAGTTTTTATTCCAGATTTTTCCCCAATCCTCCAGCTCTATATTGTGGCCAAAGTTTCTGGCCCACAATATCATAGGTCCTTTCACTATTTCCTCTTCTACATTGTATTTTAATAAATAGTTTTGTTTTATTTTATTTTATTTTATTT
>JAEANM010019784.1:0-12274 GCA_017656035.1 Myanophis thanlyinensis | reverse complement strand
ATCTCCAGAGACTATCCAGGCAGAAATTTGTTTAGCGACAACCGTGTGCTGTATATACATATTAGCCAATTGTTTATTCTGCTGGTATTTTAAAAATTCAGGGAGGTCGGTATTGGTAGAAGGATATTGGAGAGGGAGCTGCCAGGCAAGAGGACGCCAAAGAGGAGATATGTGCTAAAAGAGGACATGAAGTCAATTAGGGTGAGAATAGAGGATGCCAAGAATAGAGTTAGGTGGAAAAAAATGATTCGCTGTGTCGACCCCTAACGGGAACAGCTGAAAGAAGAAGAAGATGATGACATATGACTGCATGGTTTGATTAAGTGTTTGTGAACACAACCATTAAACAATACTCATTGGTATTGACTCAGATAGGTATTTTGTTATTTTCCATAAATGCCTGATTGATTAAGCTCCACTTGTTTTATCACCCACTAGAGAAATTTCTTTTGTTTAATAGGGTGAGGAAAAATGCAATTTCCTTCCCTTTCACATGTACTCACTCTTCATCTGTAGCAGTCTCATAAAATCTAGTGCAAAGAACCAGGACTTTTTGTTGAAAATAGCACTGCTTCTCTGCAAGAAGAAAACATGGCTAGTTTGAAGAAGGTGGAATAGGTAATTAGTAGCAGGAGGCTTCCCATCCTATCTGTTCCTAACACAACTTAAGTCATCAGCATTTCTATCAGTAGGGGGAGCTCTGGCATTGAAAAACATCCCCAGCCATTTTAAACGCTGCAAAATCCAATGTTTAAGTTCCCAGTGGAAGTAAAGACTTAAAGCAACTGAGTTTAAAAACCATGAAAAAAGATCCAGAAAATTGAAAAGCCATGGCTACAACACAAAAGTCTATACAGTAATATCTTCCTCTACACACATACACACAAATAATCACATTTAAAAGTTAATTTTTGACACAAACATATGTGTATTACAAATCTGAACTGATCGTATAATTTTGCTAGGAAGAAAATCCTCTATACAAGTTTATGAAAGTTTACACAGCCCAGACATACAGGAATATTTTTCTAGTATCAATCAATATGACACTAGCAGCAATTTATAGATGTTTTACACTGTTAGCATATGTCTGAAAGAGAACAGGTAAGAAAAAGCTGCTCTTATCATGCAGAGACATCTAAGAAAATGCAACTATTTTATTTCAATATTGCATGGTTGTTTTCTTAGAAATGTCCTCTTATTTCCAAGACAAAATCTAATGGCAAGAAGCACCATGAATGCGAAAAGGATTAATAAACCAGGTATGTGATTTATTTAATTATTAATGAAGGCTTCCAGCATGGGTCCTGGTTGTCATGGCAATTAGGGTTGCTGCTAGCTTCCAGAAAACATAAAAGAACTGCAAGTCCAAGGCCACATATTCCATTTAGGCTTGCTGATTAGCCAGGCTGTCAAAAGAAAGAAAGGGAATCAACAGTTAGAAGACAAGATCTACAAAGAGAAGAAACATTGCTCACAAGCTACAAATGTACCGTAAGTATTCTTTATATCCCAAAAAAAGTGCACATTGGTTATTTCAGAAAGAAAGAACTGTCTTGTGTTAAGAAGCAGTTATACTTCAGCAGCATTGCATCACAGTCAACCAGAAAATTCTATTGTCAGTGGAAATGTAAGTCTGAATTTTGAGTTTTGTGCTGTTTTACTGTGAAAAGTTTTATGAGGTCTTCTGAACGAGAAGAGGCTCCTTTCACATCTATATGTAGAGCTGTGTAAAATAAGTAGCAATCCAGAATTATTGTTGTAGTATGTACAGTATATATGGTTGTTTAAGATGATTTATAGGAATTAAAAACCAGTATTCCATCACCTCACTCCTGCAGTCAACTGCCACCCAAAAAACACTTTTTGAAATGCTATGGGATATGGAGAAAGGCTGCTGGAAGAAGAGTAAATGGAAACATTTTCCATTAACTTCCTTAGCAGTCTTCTACAGATTTAGCCAAAGATAACTTTCCTCTGTTCAGCTGAGATCAGTCACAAGCTACTGGGTACCATTATCTGAGGCTCTAAACTTGATCTGATACGCCTCATTTTATCCTTGAGGAACCTGCCATATCTTATCTCACCTTGTTTAGAACATCCCACCTCAGCTTGTAGAAGCACAGGTGTAAAAGAGGATCCCCTAATAAAATAGTAGGATTGTGGTTTGTTTCGCTTATGGCTCTACATAATATAGTAAAAAATGCTCTTCTATGCAATTATTTGGCTCTGAAATTACTGTAATTAAAATGAGCATTTTATAAAATTTTTGAAAAATTATTGAATTTATTGTAAAGAATAGAGTTTTTAAAGTATTTATCTGGAAGAAATTCCCTTTGAACTCAGTAGGACCTCTCATGGACTAATTTGGACTGCTTTTAACAACATAAACTTTAAGCAGGGTTGGGCTGTTATTATTTTTTGTCTATTTGATGGATTAAGATAAGTGTATGACCAAAATAAAGTTGGTACCCGGTTAAGTGTGTCCTGAGTACACGATAAAAAGCAGAATATATTATGCAATACATAGATTGTTTTCTATGATATGATTGAATAGACACAAGTATCACAATGAAACAAAATTAATTCTGTAAGAATTATTGATACCATATTCCAGTTTTAAAGCGTTTTTAATGTTGCATCTCTAGAATTACTTGCAAACTGGTAAATAAATCCTTCAAACAACATGAAAGAAAAAGCAAAGTAAAATTGAAATATATTCCAACTGATTGCAGAACAGAAGGAATTCCCAACCAGATTCAGAATGCTGATTTTGACCTTTCAAAACTTTTTCCTACATGCCACACTGAAGGTATATTGATGAAAATCAGTTATGCCTGCTTAAGCCACAAATATAAATACTTATAGCTGCCAGATTTGGGAGTAGAGGGAACAGGGAGGGAGGGTTTCTTTCTCTGCAGATAAATGTCTTGACGAATTACTAAGGAGACTGTTTCTTGCCCAGATTAATTTGGCCTATGCTACAAATATATGAAGAACCCAAATGTAGGATTTCAAACTTTGATGAAATTCCTATGAGAATAGCTGCTATGCTAGCCAGAGTTCAATTCATGGAATACACCAAAATTTAGGATTAAATTTGAATACAGTTGCTGTTTAATTAGGGTATTAGAGAAATGTATAAAACTATTGGGGTAAGAAGATGACAAGATAAATGATATTTCATATAACTAAATTGTGAAAAGGGCAGTCCAGTGTTTTTCAGTATCCAGCACAAACTCTGTGCCTACTAATTTAAATTTTTTATTTCACTAATCTTCTGAAATGAATATTTAAGATGTATATTTGTTGGCATCAGCAATCAACCCTACACCAAGTCATTTTTAAAACTTGTGCTTTAAAAATATTTTTAAGGCTTATTAAAGGATACCTTATTCTGTATTGCATTTCAATATACAATACTTTAATTGCCACTTTTGCAATATGCCTTTCAGAGATTACAGTTTCCTGGCATCTTATATTAAATATTTTAATTTTGAATTTCAATCTCAGCTTAAAAGTCTTCCAGTATCAGTACAAATATTTCGTGGGAGAGACAGGCTGCTATGATACCGCATGCTGGATAAAACAAACATTGGCAATGTGATAACTCATTGGCATTTGCAAGTTTATTTAAAAGAAAAGTAATTCCAGGAACCGAATATAAGGCCTATTTTTTTCCTATATATCTTATCTAATTTTTAAAAGAATGTTATTTTAAAATGTTTTTTAAGCATGGTAACTCTACTGTGTGATTAAACCAGTGGTGAAATTCAATTTTTTTCCTGTGAGTGTGGCCACAGGATTAAACATCACCAAGCACAAAATTAAACTTCACCAAAGTTACAATGTAATAAGGAGAGAGGCAATTTCTGTGAGCAAAGCAATAAAGATTAGGCTAGAAACAACTGCCTTATTTACACGATTAACCCTGTAAAGTTAATCTTTACAGGATTAACCCTGCAAAGTGGGAAAAAAACCAAAAGGAGATTTCTTCTAATAACCGGTTCTATAGACCCAGTGCAAACCGGCTGAATTTCACCTTTGGATTAAACTACGATTTAAGCATAAATATTGAAAAGCATAGCTATGATTGCATAATGTTTATAAACACAATATTGTTACTATGATGTAGAGGTGGGCAATAGTGTACAAAAAATGAAGAGAATATCTTTAAATTAATCAAAAACATATTTTACTCTTCCCCTATGGATCAGGGAGGAGTGCTGGGGTTCAGTGTAGTTAAGAAGGGAGCAGAAGTGTGTAAGAGGGGCTGGCTGGCTTGGGAAGAGCATGTATGAAATGCAAGTCAGGAAAGGTGCCATGTAGATCATGAAAGGTACACAAGAGGGAAGGTGTGGATTGAGGTGTGCAAGAGGTGCTGCACAGGTTGGGGAATGCATGAGGGGGCAGCGCAAGAAGGGTAGGCTAAATGGGATGTGCATGATGTTCTATATATTTTGGACAAGGCACAAGGGGGACAGCATGGTCCAGGAAGAGTGAAGAGTTCACGGGGATTTCTTCCTCCCTGTTCCTCTGTTTTTTCCTTCCTTCTTCATATTCCACCCTTTCCTTTCCTTTCTTTTCCTTTCCTTTCCTTTCCCATTGCCAGAAGGTAGATAAGTGGCTGCTGCTGGCTGGGAGAGAAAGTGGAGGATTGCATAAGTGGCTAGGAAATTGTCACAGAATGTTGAAGACCACATGACTACAGCAGCAGCCTGATAGCATTGAAGCAGCAGCAACCAAGCAGTAGTGAAATTGCCACAGCTTTCCCAAATTTCATTCTCTCAGGAATAATGAGTCCCAGTGTTCTGTAACTTAGGCCGTGTCAGATGGAATAAGGAGCATGCAGGGCATCAGTAAAGATTCCTGAGAACACTTTGGGGCATATAGTCACCAAGTTCCTTCCACAATTTAGAATATTTGCTGTGTGAACTGAAAGTGTATTTTTTTGGGGGGACATTACAAATTGAATACTTGTAGGTTTAGAATATAAATCCCCTTCACAGAAGCCAGTAGTAAATGGACGTTGTTTCCTTTAAGTATGGCACCTTGATCAGCATGAAGAGCACAACATTCTTTCTTCAGTAGGAAATTGGAAATATACACTGTATGGGATGCTGCTTGGTTGGAATGAGACTGAAGTGGGTGGCCTTCAATCTCAACTCCCTTTTAAATTAGCTATGCAAAGTGTGCAAAAGAGCTGCAAAATCTGCCTGCAGAAACAATCTCAAGAAAGCTTTTGGACCAGCCATCACCCATAAGTGGAAGACTACACTCTTTGAAAAATCATTGTAATGGGAATAAGTTTTGATTACTAGGAATTTGCCTGCAGAGGAAAAACACAATTCCAAATAATTCAATAAAAAATTAGATAAGGGATATTACTGCTGTCTTAATTCAGTCACATATTTTTCAGTCACATAACTTTTCCAAGAATACATGGAAAATAAGGTTAACAGAATGTTGTAACTGTTTTAGGAAATGATTGGATGGGTTACTACTTTATTTAAAAAAAAACACCTGCTGTGTATATAACTGGTCTTTTTTTTCCCCTTTCTCTATTTTCTAATGCAACTGAAATGGGCTGGAGAATTCTACAAGTCACCAGCCTGTGAGAAAATCAGTGCAATTACAGTAGAGAATAGCAGTATTGATGCAAAACTGATGCCTATAGTAGTGTTCACTATCCCTTGCTCTGAGTTTGAAGTTATATTTCACAGACCTCTTGTAGATTACATCTTTATTACTATATTTTTTCTTCTATTGTTTTTAATGCATTATCTTTTCTTACATTCTGCCAGTCTGGAATGGAGTAGCTTAGAAATCTTAGTAATAATAAATAAATAAAGCTTATTTGTTTTTCAGATGCCCTGAAGTGGCCACATATGGCCCTGATGCATATGTAAGACATGTTTCACTATAAAAAATGGTCGCTGAACATCTCTGAGTATTACCAGGCAAACAGTTATGCATCAAGCTGAACCTCAAGGAACGTTCTGGAAAATTGGTTCCAGGCATATCTTTCAACTGATTATTATATTTATGTTTGCAAGACAGTTATATTGAAACCTGAGGAAGGAATACAGTTCTGCTTCAACATATCCATCCTTTTTTATCCTTCCAATAATTTTATGAATTAGATCACTCTTTCCCTCAAATTTACAAAAGAAGAAATGGAACTAGAAGACAGTCCCAATGGAAACAAAAACCAGAAAATGGGAAAATTCCAATAAAGAAATAAGAATTTCAGCCTGGATTTGATCCATTTCTGTGCTGTAAAGAAGACAGAACATTTTCCAAGAACTACTGATCCTAACTCGCAACCATTTTATTGTTCCCCCATATATAAATGGATGTTGTAGAAATCTTTGGGACAAAACCTGTTTTCTGAATGAAATGTCCTCTCCACTGATTTAAATAAGTGAGGGTCCTAGAGTTATCATCTCCACAAGAATTATGGCTTTTTCAGCCCATAGAAATCATCTCTTTTTCATTGGTATTTTAAGCTTCTGTGTAGATAGTTCTGTGTGCAGTGAAAAAAATAATACACTTATTTTTACTAAAGAAAATACAATTCGTAAGTGCATGTGTCCTGACAGTATTAACGATTGTGATTATAGCTTGGCAAATCTAATTTGTAACTGTAGGACTGTTTTGCCCTACGCAGTAGACAAAACCTACTATAATAATTTGGAAATTTGGTTCACTGAAACTGATATGTTGAGAATCCTGTTAAATATTACATCTGTGCACAATCTAAAACTCTCGCTCTGTGGCACTATTCCTTTGACAACAAAATATTTGACTATTTGGGGGTTACAAAAATTACAGATAAGAAGTGAGAATAATGGCCAATTAAAACAGCAAAGTTTAACAATCTCTACTAGCTGTGACAATGGAGCCCAAGGCAAGTTGCTGTCATACAAAGACAAAAACATGATTACTCATATTGCTGTTTTAGACACATCTCTTTTCAATGGCAGTGGCCCTTTGAAAGCATACAGTGTAGAACATATTTCTAACATTTCAGACCAGTTTCCACATTTAGACAATTTTTTTACTCCAAGTTACAAAAGTTGCATCATAACATTCATTTATTAACACACAAATCTTGGCCATTTCTATAATATAAACATTATAAATTGGATCATTCTGAGATATTGTAGAAGCTAAACTTCTGTTGCTCTTTATATATATAAAAATAACAATAGGGAGATTAATAAACTTTAGTCCTAATAGCTCCTATATCAGTACAATCTACAGAATACTATAGAATATTTTAGCTTAATTCAACCCCAGAATAGCAATAGCAATAGCACTTAGACTTATATATCATTTTTTAGTGCTTTACAGCCCTAAGCGGTTTACAGTGTCAGCATATTGCCCCTAACAATCTGGATCCTCATTTTACTGACCTTGGAAGGCTGAGTCAGCCTTGAGCAGGTGAGACTCAACTGCCCAACTGCTGGCAGCCAGCAGTCAGCAGAAGTAGCCTGCAATATTGCATTCTAACCATTGCGCCACCAGGGCTCTTATCAAGCCTTTAACTCTGATAAACAAAAAATGTTCAAGTCAAAAATGTAGGCTAATTTATTCCATATAGGCATATGGAAGGTAATATTTAAATTCTTCTGAGAAATGTACCTTTTGAGTTGCATATAGCCTTTCTGATACTTTGTATATGTATCTTTGAGTTGATGTTGACTGTTGACTGAATACTCTGGACAAAGTCCCTGTAGTTTTCTAGACAAAATTTGAAAGTGGTTTGCCAGTGCCTTCTTCCTAAGACTGAAAGAGAGCAACTGATGCAAAGTCACCCAGCCTTGGTGACTTTTGTGATCCTTTGTGTCTAAGGTCAGATTAGAACTCATAGAATTCCAGTTTCTAGCCTTGTGCCTTTAATCATGAAATTAGCAGTTTCCTCATTGAGTCTGAATTGTTACAGTACAATTACAGAGTAAGCCATGCCATTATTCCATAATTTGAAACTGACTTTATATTGTACTTGTTCCAAAACTATTAATATTTGTAAGTCTGAGCAAAATAAGAGAAAATAGTTAGTGAAAGTTATTCATATTTGTTTGCCAGCTCACAAAGGCTAGATTGGTGTGTAGCCAAAAGCTTATTTATGTGACTCTAGTTTTTCCCACTGCCAGATTTACCCCAATTTGATTTACTGTATGTTTACAAAATCAATATATTTGATAGTAATTCCTAGCAAGTTTCTTAGTCCTGGAAAAAATATTCTAGTCCTGTAAAACACCTTTGATATATCAGACAAGACTTAAAGAAAACCATCTAAAGATAAGTACACTGATCTAATGAATCCTTTAAATTAGAGAATATCCTAAAAATGATTTTTTAAAAAAGTCTGGATTTCAAAATTTTATCAGGTTTCATTGTACACTTTACAATGTAGATATTAAAATGTTGCTATTTTACAGTACAGAAAAATACTTCAGAATTTTTTTATTTCTATCCACATATGTTTATTAAAATTTCATTCTAAATCACATAATTCTGAACTTATAAACATTCTTGAGAACATATCTGAAAAAAATGCATATATCAGCTTTTGCATAATGGATTGCATTGGCATATAATTAAAATGTTTACATTAAATATTAGTATTATTTAAATTAATTATTATTAATAGCTTGTAAAATAATCCGGTTAAAAGCTAGTATTGCCTGAGTGGGCATATAATGAACTCTCTTACTTTTACTACAGTCCCACCCTGTCTTCTAAAAATGTCCATTTTCCTAAATGAAATCCACTGTCAGAAAAGATACTGTGTTAATTGCAAAACAATTCATTAGACATTACTAAGTGTAAGTACCATATTTAATCCCACATAAAATATTTAGATCATATGTTACAGATGTAATGTTTGCAAAGAATCCCATAATGATATGTTCCTTATTCCTGTATCAATATAAAGCCCACTTTTCAGTCAACCACATTAAAAAACTTTCTAATTAACATATAGGTTGAGAGTGTTATATATGGCCTTCAGCCTGTCTTAGATCACAAAATAATACATATTTAATGCTAGGAAATATATTGGAGTAATAACTAGAAAAATTAATGTAATGCTGAAGTTTTGTTAACTAATTCATTTTAATGAAAAAACAACAACTAGGAAAACCCCAGAAGGCATCTGTATACATCCAAATAGTTGGAATTATTGCAGGCAGTTGTGTGATAATTATTACTGAAAGGCACTGAAATTTTAGAAAGGCATAATTAATTCCCATAATAAGGGAAAAATGAGCCAGATATTTTGTAGTTGTGTGCATAACTTATATTTCCCAGAAAAATGTAAAGAACTACTGGAATAGGAGCTCTGTTGTTGGCTCAACAGCAGTCACTATGAGAGGGATCTTCGAATCCTAGTGGATAATTACTTAAATAGGAGCCAGCAGTATGCCTCAACCACCGAAAAAGCCAGTGCAATCCTAAATTACATTAACCAGAGGGACAGAATCAAGATCTTGTGAAGTGGGAGTACTGCTTTATAAGGCTTTGGTAAGACCACACTTGGAATACTGCATCTAATTTTGGTCACCACAATATAAAAAAAGACATTGAGACTCTGGAAAGAGTGCAGAGAAGAACAACAAAGATGTTTAGGGAGTGGGAGCCTAAAATATATGAAGAACAGTTGCAGGAATTGGGTATGTGCTAGTCTAGTGAAAAGAAGGACTAGGTGACATGATTCCAATATTTGAGGGGCTGCCACAAAGAAGAGAGGATCAATCTATTTTCCAAAGCACCAGAAGGCAAGACAAAAAGCAAAGGATGGAAACTAATCAAGAAGAGAAGCAACCTAGAAATAAGGATAAATTTTCTGATAGAACAATAAACCAGTGGAACAGTGTCGGTGCTCCGTCACTGGAGGCTTTCAAAAAGAGACTGGGCAACCATTTGTCTGAAATTGTATAACGTCTCTTGCTTGAGCAGGGGTTGAATTAGAAGACCTCCAAGGTCCCTTCCAATTCTGTTATTCTGTCTTAATGCATTATATTCAAATATTATTGTATTGATTACAGATACAAGCACAGAGAAAACAATCCTATTTTAAAATTAAGGATAAATTTTGAATTATGATTTAGATATGCAATGATCTGAACATCAGAAATTAGATTTTTTTATACCACCAATTCCTCAAAAATAATGTAAACAAATAAAAATGATCAATGTTATTAGAAAAAGGTTTAATTTTTTAATCATCACCATTTGTGAATGATTGCTTTTTAACTTTATTGTACATTGCCCAGTCACTTCTTTTGTGAGATGAACACCTACATAAATTTGAAAAATAAATAAACACCAAAGTATTCCATATCTTGCCAAACTTTTAAAGATGGGATGCCTTAAACTCACTTTATGTAATATAGTATACTTACTTTATTTATATGCATAGATAAAAATGCAGTGTTTATGTATAACATGAACACATGAATTGTATTTCCATGATTAAGTGTGTGCCATATTTGACAGATTTATTAACTATGCAAAGGAGTTTGTAAATGTTTCATGAATGATTGAGGACATTACAAAAATGATCTTACTGATCTGTTTTTAATATAGTCAATAAACAATCTAGCAGAATGTATTTAAGAAAATATTTTAAAAATTACAAAACTAAACATCAAGATTCCTTTCAACTGTATGATTTAAGAAGTTTCTTTTAATTCCAGTAACCAAGTAATATTCGTTGAGATATTTTTTACAATCCTAAACCCAATAAAAAGTGAATGATCAAATTTCCAATTATTCCCATGGATTATTTTATGTATTGTTTTCTCCTTCCCCCCATTATATCATTGTTAATCCTGATATTTTAATGTTTTAAAGTTTTGAGACAATATTTGTACAGTATTAATAAAATTATTGATATGTTGTTTAGATAATTTAGAGTATTGGGAATAAAAAAAATCAATATAAGAAGCATATTTTTGTCTTCATAAAAAACTGAGGATATTAGAAAAAAATTGCTGCAGATTACGTCTAAATATTTATTGTACAATGAAGATTTCAGTTTTGAGCTGATTACTTAGTATTGAAATTTCCATTGTATGATTGCTATACTGTATATATGTATCTATGTCAGTGGGCATTTATGCTTATGTGTGTATAGAAAATAGTAAAGAAAAAATGCTGTAGATAAGCAATACAAATTTAACAGAAATTTATAAACTGAAAAATATTTTTAAAAGGAAAATAGAAAAAAAGCTATTAGGTTTCTAACTATTCAGCAGTTCAATTCCCAGCTTCAAGGTTGTCCCATCCTTCCATCTTTCTGAAGTTGGTAAAATGAGGGCACAGATGTTGGGGGCAATATGCTGACTGTAAACTGCTTAGAGAGGGCTGTAAAGCACTGTGAAACAGTATATAAGTGCTATTGCTATTCACTTTTTGTAGATATGCTAATTTGTAATATTGTAAATATTAGATACTTTGTTTCTATCTGACATTCTGTGTGCCATATTGTATATATGGGAACCATTCTTGGTTAAATTTGATTAAACCTCTATTGTGTATGTATACTAGTTTTGCAGCATATTCTCAAACTTTAAACTCCCAATCAGATATTATCATTTCTATATTTTTCTTCTAATGTTATACAAAATTCATTTTTGCCACTATAACCATGTATCTCATTAAATTATGTTTCTTGTTGATTTTTTTTCAGCAATTATATCTAGTAAAAAAAGCTGTAGTTTCATTACAAATTTAAATTCCAAAATGTTCTGCAATGTACTGTGCACCTTTCTAGTTGTTTGGGATTATTTTACATGTTCCCAGCATGTAATAAAGAGTTCCTTCTATTTCATGGCATTTCAAGCATTTGTTGTAGTATGCTTCATCTAAGGTATTATCAACAGAACTGTATATTATCTGAAAACATTTTATATCGATTTTTCTTTAAGTTATAATTTGGTGTACATTTTATAGATTAAGACAATAATTCTTCCCATTCTTGTGTTGTAACTATTCTTTAAAAATTGAATTCATTTTATCATATAATTTCTTTATGTTTTCAATTGCCATTCTAAATGTTTTTAATCTTCTTCTTCTTTCGGCTGTTCCCGTTAGGGGTCGCCACTGCAAATCAACTGCCTCTACCCAACTCTATCCTTGGCATCCTCCACTCTTGCCCCAATCACCTTCATGTCTTCTTTTATCATATCCATATATCTCCTCTTTGGCCTTCTTCTTGACCTCTTGCCTGGCAGCTCCATCTCCAACATCCTTCTACCAATAT
>JAEANM010019783.1:0-12274 GCA_017656035.1 Myanophis thanlyinensis | reverse complement strand
GCCATAATTAGCATGGCTGGCTCAGGAATTCTGGGAGTTGAAGTCCATGAGTCATGAAGGCATCATAATAAGCATGGCTGGCTCAGGAATTCTGGGAGTTGAAGTCCACGAGTCATGAGGGAGCCATAATAAGCATGGCTGGCTCAGGAATTCTGGGAGTTGAAGTCCACCAGTCATGAGGGAGCCATAATTGCCCACCCCTCAGCTAACTGCTTCGACACACACACACACACACACACACACAAACACCCTCCATTTTGGTTTTCCACCGATTTTGAGTTTGGGAAATGGAGTTTTAGGGTTCCCTCGCAGGGCCAGAAACGGCTGTTGGGCTCCATCTGGGTTGACTTTAGAATCTAGTTTTTCTAAGAACGCCACGTTCGGAGCACAGGAAGTCCTCAAGTTACAACGGTCTGTTTAGTGACCGTTCACCAAGTTGCAACAGCACTGGGGAAAAAAATTGACTTGGGGCCGTTTTTCACCCTCGCGACTGTTGTGGAATTCCCCCACCCATGGTCAAAATTTGGACGCTTGGCAAACTGACTCGTATTTATGACGGTGTTCCAGGGCCACGTGATCCCCTTTTGCGACAAGCAAAGTCCATGGGGTGGGGGAAGCCTGATTCGCTTAACAACCGAATGAGTAACTTATCAACTGCACTGATTCCCTTAATGACGGTGTCAAGGAAGATCATAAAACGAGGCAAAATTCACTTAACAACCGTCTCACATAGCAATGGAAATTTTGGGCTCCATGGTGGTCATACGTCGAGGACTACGTGAAAAGTGCCTACTTGGGAATGAATCCTCCACCCTTATCTTTCTCTCTCTCTCTCTCTCTCTCTCCCTCCAAGTTCTGGCAGAACAAGAACTCAGCACCACAAGTCTTGAGATCCACACGGCTTCGAAAATGGAAGGATTTGCAGGCCTTGAATGGCGGTGGGTGGGGGGCACCTTCAAAATTGGCACACCCCTCTTTTCCCGTGGGCATTTTCAGAGGTGGAAGAAAAACCGCAGGGTGGGGGTGGAGGAAGGACTCCTTAGCTTCACACACAGGACCCCCCCTGCCCCTGCCCTGCCCCCCCCCCGAGACCGGTCATAGATGGTTCCGTGGCACCGATGCTGCGGGCAGTGGTGCTTCCGGTGGGCTGCTGCTGTGCCCGGCCTCTGATGCCCAGGTGCCCCCTGGCGTGGAGGCGAGGGGCTTCTCCCCCTGCCGCGAAAGAAATGTGCCCCCCGGCGTCCTTCCAGCCGCCGTGCGGGAGGGGCAGCCCCCAGTTTCTGGAAGGTCCCCAGCGGGAGATTACGCTGCCAGCACAGCAGTCTGCCCTGCCACCCGTCGGGCTCGGCCGGCACAAGGCACCAGTTCTCGGGGCTCAGCCCCTGCCCGCTCAGATGGCCGTGTCCCAGAGCACCGTCTGCTGGCGGCGGCAGGGCGGCGTGCCCGACTTGCGGCTCTCCGTGCTCCTCCGCCAGCTGGGCAGGATGGGCATGCTCTCCTGCTTGCAGAGGCTGCGCTCGGGGCGGTGGCGCGCTTTGATCTCCTTGCAGACGCACCGCTTGCGCTCGATCACCTCCAGCAGCTTCCCGTCCCGCTCCCGCGAGCTCTGCAGCGCCTCCGGCGGGGGGAGCAGGGCGTAGGGCAAGGCCTGAGAAGAGGAGGTGGGGGGTGGAGGGTTAGGAGCCAGAGACGGAGAGGCCGGGCATCGGTCGGCAAAAGCTGCTTTCAGAAACAAGGGGGAGGGGGCTACGTGGACATGCCCACCTGAGACCGGGTCTTTGGCTGAGGGCTCCAGAGGCCCCTTCCCCCAGCCGTTGCCCCCTCGGGAAACCCCTGAATGGCCCTTTTCTCTCTGCCCTGCTTGTTTCCAGCAGAAGGAAAGGAAACTTTGGGGCTCTGGGTGGAAAGGAGGGCTCCCTGAATTCAGTGGGGTGGGGGTGGGTGGGTTTGCAGACCTTTCAGGACCCAACTAGGGAACATCATCAGTGCTGGATGCTCTTCATCAATTATCATTACACTAATGATGTTCCCTGGTTGGATAATAAAACGTCTGCAGAAAAGCAGCCAAGGACAGAGAGTACCGACGCCTTCATTTTATCCTCCCCTCCCCCTCCCTGAAATCCCCCTCCCTCCAGCACTGATGACGTTACCTAGCTGGGTCCTGAAACGCCTGCAAGAAAACCTCCCAGCCCAGAGAGGCCCAGGGACCCCACTCCTCTGTATCCCCATCAGATGTCCCGGTTTTCCATATTATTTCCGTCCCTGAGACAATAAGGGACATTCTGCCTCCCTCTTTAAGTATCCGGGGACGTTCTGCCCCCCTGATCCCCCCCCCCCGGGCTCTCCTCTCCGGGTGCCAATCCCACTCTGACCAAAACCGCACCTGGGTTTCCTCTCCCGGGAGCCCCTCCTGCTGCTGCCCCCTCCCTGCCCTGCCCTCTCCCCCCACCTACCGGGCTGCCTGGGTCCCTGGAGTGGCTGCACAGCCTCGGCGTGTGGGTCACAGCCTGTCGGACCCCCGAGGTGGAGGCCGAGCGGCCCAGGAGGTAACTGCCAGTGAAATCTGGGCAGGGGATGGAAGGAAGAGACCTGTGAGTCCTTTCGCCTCAAGACCCTCCCCTCAGATGACCCCCACCCCACCCCCCCCCACCCCACCCCACAAGAGCCAGGCTGTATCCCGCATAAAGCAGAATTCTCCCACAGTCTTTCTGCCCTCTGGCCCCTTGTCTGCTGCAGTCTGCCTTTCCCTGGAGGTCAGTGGACTCTTTGCAATAAGGACGCCTCCGGCACCCCCAAACAGCCACAGACCTATGGGGGATCCCCTGCCCCTCCCCACTGGCTGAGAAAGAAGCCCCCTCCCCTCCCCTCCCCTCCCCGGCTCACTCACCCCCATTGCGGTGACAGGCAGGGAAGGTCTGGCAGGGGATGGGCAGGTTGGTCCTGCTGCCGGGCATCTTGGCAGCCAGGCACTCCAGGGCAGGCGCACGGACCGGGATGCAGGACTGCGGGTGGCTGGGCACGACTTTCTCCTCCTTCTCCGGTTTGAGCTGGGCGGCTTCGCTGCCCTCCCACGTCTGGGGGCAGTCTGGGAGCTCTGCAAGGGCACAAAAGGGACAGTCGGGCGGGGGGACAACTGCAGAATGGCCAGCTCAGCCCCACCACCCATGTCCAGCCAGAAAGATGGGGCGCACGGACAGAGATTCCCCCCTCTAAATCAGCAGATGAGCCCCTTGGAAAGGAAATCCTTACTGTCGGGCTCCTTCCCCTTGCGAAGGCCGGCCCTCCTCTGCAGCATCCAGCCAAAGGCCTCTTCCTCCCCAGCCGGCCGGCCACACTCTTCCCCGGCCACCACCTGGTGGATGCTGGTGAAGGCCCGGTCCCGCAGCTGGATTTTCACGGCCGAAGAGGCCTTGGTGCCCAGGCTCTTGATGCTCTCGTAGGCCGGGGGCCGCTTCAGCCCCGCGCAGGGCGCCGGGTAAGTCCAGATCATGCCCAGAGGGGGAGGCTCAGGCAGTGTGCAAATGCGCTGCACCTGCCTGCAAGCGGGCACGGGGGATGGCCGGGTGCACAGCATGCCCTGCAGGACGGAGATCTCCTCGGCCTTTTGCTCTGAGGGCGCCGTGTGGGTCGTGACCTTGACCGCCGAGTAGACCATGGTGTAGGAGACCGCCGGCTTGTCTTTCCCCGGCAGCCCAGAGGCGGCAGAGGTGGCTGGTGGGGCCGGGGTGGGGGGCGGCTTTGCGGAGGGGCAGATCATGCTGTGAGACACCGGCAGGTCCTTCTCCGGCTTGCTCTGGCCGGCCGGCTGGGGAGGCAGCGGCGTGGAGTGGCTGCGAGCCCGTCCGGAAGGCGCCAGGGCCGGGTTCTCGCCCCCCCGCTGCTGGTGGTGGCTGGGCACCTGGGGGGTCATGGGGGCCGAGGGGGTGTCCTTGGCATGGCACAGGATGGGCAGCTTGGACCCGTCGGGACCCTTGTACCCCTTCTTTCCCTGGGGGAAGGCCAGGAGGGGGGGCCGATGCTGCAAAAGGTTGGGGAAGGGGGGCGGGATCTCGCACGGGGAGGTCTTGCTGCTTGGCGCTGCCTTGGCAGCCTCCTTCTTGGGCGGCCGATGCCCGGGGGAGGCGAGGGCCCCGTTGGGCCGGGGCTCCCCCCCTTCCTCAGGCAGTGGGTATTTCATTTCCTCGTAAATGGCTTCGCTCTCGTCGGAGTCGTCGTCCGCAGCAGTGACTCCTTGGGAAGGGGGCCCGGGTCCCCGGAAAATGTCCCCCACCATCTCGATGTAGACCGGCTCGTCCTCCTCGGCATCGGAGCCCTTGGCCTGCCCGTGGGAGGCGGCACGGCTGTAGCGCTGCACGGCTCCCCCCGGCACGGGGCCTGGAAGGCGCCCGGAGTAGGTCTCGTCGAAGGAGACGGAGAGATGCGTGTTGGGGCTGCGTTTGGGCTTCTGCGGAGGCACCTTGCGGGCGGCCTCTCGGCTCTCCACCCCGGCCTTCGGGCACCCTGGCGGAGAAAGGGAGGAGAGGATGACCAAAGGTCCCGTGCCACACACAGATGAGAAGACAAGGACAACCTCTTTGTGTGGCCGTTATCTCAGAACAACAGAACAGAATAAGAGAACTGGAAGGGACCTTGGAGGTCTTCTAGTCCAGCCCCTTGCTCAAGCAGGAGACCCCATCCCATTCTGGACCAATGGCTGTCCAGTCTCATCTTGGAAACCTCCAGGGATGGAGCAGCCACAACATCTGGGGGCAACTTCTGTTCCATCGATTAATTTTTCCCACGGTCAGGAAATTCCTCCTTAGTTCTAGGTTGCTTCTCTCCCTGATTAGTTTCCCTCCGTTGCTTCTCCTCCTTAGCTCAGGTGCTTTGAGGACCAGGTGGGCCCCCTCCTCCCTATGACAGCCCCTCAAATACTGGGAGATGCTATCACGTCACCCTGAAGTCCTCCTTCTCACTATAGGCAGCCCCCTTCAGGCCCCTGATCCTCTTCTGGCTGCCCCAAATCCTGACCCCACCCCCGCAGAAAGCCAGGCCAGCAACACCTTCCCCATCCAGCCTTCCGGGCTCTCCTCCCTCACCTCATTTGACCCCAGAGTCTCTTTCCTGCTGGGTGGGTGGGGGGGGGAGCTGGAGGTGGCCACGGCTTCCTTCTTGCCGGACTTCCCTACTGCAAAGCAGCCAACCAGCCCTGCATGTCCGTGCCTGCCCAGCAGAGGGCAGACTTGCTGAAGTTTTAAACAAGTCACCCTTAGAATTAGTCTATTATTAATTTATTCTATTCTATTTCTTCACCCACATAAACACACACAGCCCAAAGCTCAACGGCTACGAAGAAGAAACCGAACACAATTAAAAAATAAAAATGAAACAACTATAGAAGGAAAAGTCACGGAGGCAAAACCAGCCACCCCCTCGACAGAAGGGGATACACCCATCCTGGCCAAAGGCTGGACATAGACAGCCAGGGCTTCGAAGGCCGGCCGAGTGGGGGACACCTGGATCTTGGGGGGAACCTGGTTCCATAGGGCTGCCCCTGTGCTGCTGGGTTCCCCATACGTGGCCCTGTTTAACTGAAGGAACACCCCCCCCCCGCTGTGCCCACCCTCCCTGATCAGGCACTATGGGAGACAGGTGGCCTCTCCAGCTGCCTTCTGCCCTGGAGGACTTCCTAGGTAACCGCCATCCGCTTGAGCCACACCTGGAAGGAAAATGGAAACCAGCCCAACTCTGTGAAGCAGAAATGTTACACGGGTGTAACGGCAACGCCCATTCCTGCTCACACCGCTGCATTCTGGACCGGTTGAAGCTTCTGGCTAGTCTTCAAGGGTGGCCCCACGTAAAACACAATACAGTAGTCAAGTCTCAAGGTGAGCCCCCGAGGCTGCAGGCCAGGCCTCTCTCAAATTCCCCCCAGAAACGCGTCCGAAGCGCCACCTCACCTGCTTTCTTGCTTCCCATCAGCTCCAGGGCGCTCCTGGCCTCCGTGCTGAGCTTCGTGCTGGGGTGCCGCTTGGGCTTGGCGGGCGGCTTGCGAGATCCCACCGCCCCGTCCGAGGGGCCGCTGTCCACGCTGCCCACCGAATGGCAGGAGAGGGAGCGGGGCGCCATGCTGCTGGCACAAGGGTGTGGGGCGTGCTCCTGTGAGGCGGGCATGGTCATGAACCCCATCCTGAAATGCCGGCGGAAGGAGGCCACGTCGCGCACCTTCCCCACACTCGCTTCCTTGGTGGAACTGCAGAACGGAAAGGAGGGCAGAGAGGGGGCTCAGGGGGCGCCAGTCCTGGCAACTTTAAGGCGGGGGGGGGGCCTTCAACTCCCAGAAAACTGGCCGAGGGATTCTGGGAGTTGAAGTCCAGAAGCCTTCAAGGTACCAAGGTTGGACGTTCCTGTTGCAAACAAAGACGGACTCTGCTTGTGCTTCACCGGGAGACCAAGACGGCCAGATCTCAAGCAGCTTTGAGCATGTCAGACGGACAAGCAGGGGTCAACGGGGGGGGGGGGGGGGGCAGGGAAAGTGGATTTCTGCAATTCCACACTCAGACTCTGATTCTGCCCCCGTCTAACTCGAGTCTGGGGCCCAGACCCACAGCATTGGCGTCCGTCCCCCGCGCCCCTCGTTCACACGGCCTCCATGCCAGTGACAAACAGCCAAGGAATACGCTTTGGCGTTTCAACCTGCAGCTGGCAAAGCCTCACAAGCCAGGATGGCTGGCCAAGGGCCCCTCAGCCTTCCCTCCCCCGAGATGCCGCTGCCCCTCAGCCCCCACCTCTGCTTGGCACCGTGGCAGAGGCTGCTGGGTGAGGGAAGAAGTTCCAGCGAGCCTGGCCAAGTGGCCAGTCTGCCCCCCCCCCAGACCCATCGGAGCCGGGTGGGAGCCCAGCTCAGGCATGGAAGACAGGGAAGAGGGAGGGCTCGGACAGCCCCATGGAGGCTCCTACACCCTTGGGGCAGGCCGGAGAAAGAGGAAGGGGCTGCACAGGATCAGCTCCTCGGGCCACTGGACCTGCCCAAATCACCTGATTCCCTGCCCTGGCATCACCCAAGCCACGAAACTGGGTTAATACAACGAGAGGGCCACCTTCCAAACACACACAATGCCCAAACAGCCACAAAACATTCGGGCTTAGTGAGATGCAAAGTCAGCCCCCCCCCCAAGCCTCTTAAGTCAGCTTTTGCATCTTGTACCAATGCAGACCCTGAGAAGAAGCAGCCCCCCAGGGACCGGCCCCACAAGAGGCCCCAGTCGGTGGCTGGCGTGGAGCCGGCTTTCTCCCCCCACCCACCAGGCCACGCAGTGCCCCGTTCCCTTCCTTCAGCATCCATAAGGACGGCCCTGCCCCTCCCAGCTGGCAGGTTTGCAAATCTGTCCTCCTGTCCTGTCCCCCCCACCCCAGGTTTTATTCGCAGGAGTGGAGGGTCCTGGGTACCAAAAGCACGAGGATGCAGCAGGATGCTGGCTGATGGCCCAGCCGTTTCCATGGAAACTGTGTCTGGGTGACCTGCAGGAGCCGGCAACATCAGCCTGCTGGCGCCTTAACCCCTTGCGTGCTGCCAGCTAGAAGTGGGGGGGACATGCCAAGCAGGAGAGACGGAGGGGCTCCCCCTTCCTTTGGGTGCCTCAAGGCCGCCTCACCCTTGGAAAGCACCCCTAAAAACCAAAGACATGGCAAACATACAAAAATTGAGCCCCGTCTCTCTCTCTCTCTCTCTCTCTCTCTCTCTTAATCTTGGTAGCTTTAAGATGCGTGGACTTCAACTCCCAGAATTCCCCACCAGCAACGATCTGGACTGAGTCCAAAAAGGGGGGGTCTTGCTCCACGGTCCAGCAAAAGCGGCACAGGGGAAGCTGCCCAGAGGGCCCCAGACCCCCCATTCCCACACCCGTTAAACCACAGGCACCCAACTCCTGATGGGCATCCTCTCCCCATCCCCTTGCCCCTCCCCACGAGCCCCCAAGCTATAGCATGTCCCAAGAACTTGTGAAAAACACTTGGAAGCCAATGGGGGGGGGGCAATGCTTTGGGTTTCCCCCCAAAGGACGGACCCACAAACAAGGAGCCCCCCAAGGGATACTTTCACAGTGGAGGGATTCCCCTACAGCTTCCCATGCAATTCTTGGAATTCTGTCCTGCTGGCCAAGAGCCCAACCGGTGGCTATCTTGGAGTAGAGACCCTTCCTTGACCTCCGAGTATGCTTTCCCGGGGATCTTAATCATGCCAGGGGTCTTAACCAGGCAAGCCATCCCAGGGGTCTTCACCCCACCTTCTGCAGGGGGGTACCTGCCAAAGCTGCCTGTCTAAAGTGAGTTGCTGATTTCCAATGTTTCCTTGGCCCGACACAAACCATCCACCTTTAGAAGTTGGGTAGTCCTCCATCAGAATGATTAGTGCAGCGTCTCTCAGCCTTGGCAAGTTTGAGATGGCTGGACTTCAACCTCCAGAATTCCCCAACCGGCGCTCCGTAACACTGGTGTAGTTAGTGACAGCGATAGGCCTTAGACTAGTG
The DNA here is from genome assembly GCA_017656035.1 of Myanophis thanlyinensis. Taxonomy (NCBI): domain Eukaryota; kingdom Metazoa; phylum Chordata; class Lepidosauria; order Squamata; family Homalopsidae; genus Myanophis; species Myanophis thanlyinensis. The sequence continues at coordinate 3,767 of JAEANM010019783.1, read as the reverse complement.
ATGGCGAACCTTTAATCTTTAAGAGACCGAGTGCCCAAACTGTGTGCACATGACCCTAAACCAGCTGGCCGGTGGGGCATCCCAAAACTGGCAGCTCTGCAAGAGCCGAGATCTTTTTTTTTTCTTCATGAGTTTCTGTTTTGTTGTTTGCAAGAAAACTTCTGTTTCCCTGCAAACGGCGAGAAACACAATGGAGAAACGCAGTGCAGATGAGCTGGGGTGAGAGGGCTCTGAGTGCCACTTCTGGCACCGCGTCACCAATGCCTTAGACTTATATCCCACTTCACAGGGCTTCACAGCCCTCTCTAAGCGGTTTACAGAGTCAGCCTCTTGCTCACCAATTGACGTCCTCATTTTGCCGATCTGGGAAGGAAGGATGGACGGCTGAGTCCACCTTGAGCCGGTCAGGATCGAATTGCTGGCAGTCGGCAGAGTGAACCTGCAATACTGCATCCTAACCACTGCGCCACCATGGCTCTTTAATTAATTAATCTTTAATTACTTAATCCTGCTGCCCTTTCAGATCCCCTCCTAGGCTATGATTCTATGACTTAACCTATGATGGATTAATCAAATCAAATCAAATTTTATTCATCACATGCACAGTCATACATGGTACGAAATGCAGAGAAATGTGTAAAAGAACGGGTCACCAATCCCGGTGTTCCCAGCACAGCCCGGTGAGATCATTCCTTCAATGACTCCATCCACTTCCTTAGGTCCATCACCCCATGCAGGTTGCTGCACCCGCATGATGATGACCTCACGATGAGGCCCATTTCAAACCCAGCCCCCTCGGCCACTTCCTGCTGAGCCCCTCAGCCGTCAGAGGATCGTAAAACACCACAGCCGCACACACACAAAATCGAACCACGCTAAGGATTTGCACAACAGGCCAGCTAAAATCTCTTCTGCTCATTTTCTAGGTGGTCTTCTCCTGTTGAATTGACACCTGAAAGTGGAGTGTGGCAACCCCTTGGGTGCTTCTGTGAGCCTGGGGTCCATGCATTTGACCGTGCCTCAAACCATGATGGTTTGTTGGCTTTGGGAGAGCTTTTGTAATGCCCATCTTAGAGTCGAAGGTAGAATAACAGAGGAACAGAAAGTTAGGAGTTTTGTCCCGTTGCTCAAAGGCAGAGAAGGTGAAATGCGTTACAGAATCACAGAGTTGGAAGGGCCCTTGGAGGTCATCTAGTCCAACCCTCTGCCCAAATAGGAGACCCTCTACCATTCCAGACAAATGGCTGCCCAACCTCTTCTTGAAAGCCTCCAGGGATGGAGCACCCTCAACTTCTGAAGTCCTTCCATCCGTTAATTGTTCTGTCAGAAAATTTTCTCCTTAATTCTAGGTTGGTTTTCTCTTTGATGAGCCCCCTTGGGGAGGGGGTCCCACCTGCCTCCCCACTATCGGCAGGCAGCTGCTAAGACATGAGAAGTCCTTGGTGGTCCCTGAACTGGGTTGTTTTCTTGCAGACCTTTCGTGACCCAGCTAGGGAACATCATCCGTGCAAAGCAAGGAGTGGGGTGTTTGCTCCCAGTTTATATTCTAGTGGCTTGCCCTGTCCATGGTGTGGGGTGGGGGGTGGGGGCTGGTCTTGGACATTCTTTGGCCGGATTGTCCCTTGACTGGGTTATTCTTTACTTGGTCATTGGTCTGATGTGAATAGTGGAGTTAATCTCTGCTCCTCACCTGGGCAGGTGCTTTGGTCTCTTTGTTCCCTTTCAGGCTTGTGGGTTGCCTCTTTTGCCACAGTGTGTAGATGCCTTTTATCTCTCTCTGTGTCTGTTGACGGCTGATTTGTCAGAGTGCCCACACTATGGACAGGGCAAACCACTAGAATATAAACTGAGCACATACCCCACTCCTTCCCAACACTGATGATGTTCCCTAGCTGGGTCGCGAAACGTCTGCAAGAAATCAGCAAAGCTCAGGGACCCTCAAGGACCCCCCAGCCCGCCCTCCTCCTCCTCCTCTCCATAATCCCCCTCCTTCCCAGCACTGATGACGTTCCCTAGCTGGGTCGTGAAACGCCTGTGAGAAAACCGCCAAGCTCAGAGAGCACCCAGGGCCTTTCCTCCCAACCCTGAGCTGCAAATAATTCTTCTTGACTGCTTGTTCCTAAGGCAATCCGGCCAGAAGCGAGCCCCTCTTTTCCCTCCGTGTCTCATGGGGGGGTGGGGGGGGCAAAGGGGCTCCTCGCTCTGCTCAGCCCTGTTGCAAAAGGCGCGTTTGGCAGCTGAAGCCCTTAAGAGCAGCCCCCCCACCCCACCCCCCCACCCCCTGCCTCTTCGGCAAGAACATCCCAGCAGTTCCAGAGAAGAGAAATTGCACCGTTCATCCCCGTCCTACCTGGGGTTCAGCCTCTCTGCTTCTGTCCCCCCCTCCAAGCCTCAATTTTCGAAGCCCTTTGTTCAGCTCAACCCAGATTCTGGGGAAAATAAAATAATTGCTTCAACGTTACTGCGGTCTGCACGCCCTCGAGCCCTTTCCCCCAAAACTGGCCGGCCTTTGGGGGCTGCTGCGGTTGTTCTCTCCCCTCGTGCAAGACCTCCCCCCCCCAACGCCGGTCCCTGCCCAAAGCCCGGAGGAAGCCAGCATCTCAGGGCCCGTTTTGAGGCACCCCACGTGGACCCAGGGCCTCTCCGTGGAAGGAAAGGCGCTGCACCCTCCAAGGGGGCTGCCTTGAAGACCCACCCCCAAAAGGGAAGGGGGCCCGGGACAGAAAGGGATAAAGAGTGGGTCGCCACTGCCTGGCTATGGGGAAGCAGAGCAGAATCTAGCAAGGAGGACGGGGTTTGTGTGTGTGTCTGTGTCTGTGTGTGTTTTGGGCCTCCCCAGAGACAATCCATTCCCTCCCCCTGGGACTATCAGGATGGGGCTGACTGTGGCACTGGAAGCCCTAGACTTACAACAGTTCATTTAGTGACCATTCAAAGTTACCACATCAACTGAAAAAACTGGGACCTGGGGCCGTTTTTCACGCTTACAACGGTCGCAGCTGGGCGACGTGATTGAAATTTGGATGCTTGGCAACTGACTCATATTTATGATGGTGGTGGTGTCCACATGATCTCCTTTTGTGACCTTCTGACAAGCAGTCAAGGGGGGGGGAGCCGGATTCACTTAATGACCCTGTTGCTCACTTAATGACTGCAGTGATTCACTTAACCACCATGGCAAGTCAGGTCGTAAAATAGGGAAGCATTCACTTAACAACTGTCTCACTTAGCAACATAGATTTTGGGCTCAATCGTGGTCGTAAGTCGAGGGCTGCCTGTGCTTTGTTTCAGCCCCTCAAAGACAGGCCAGGCCACCTGATCTCAAATCCCCCCTTCATGCTCCCCCACAGAGAGAGGGGGGGAGGGGGCTTAGCCATTCAGTCCCTAAGCCCCCCCTAACTTCCACCATGGCTCTAGGGGTGGGGAGGGGTGGCATCACATGGCCAGAAAGGGACGGAGGGAGAAGTGAAGGCCAGGCCATTGTCCACCAGATCAACCTGAGAGATCTGTGGAAGTTGGTGGATTCACAAGTACGCCCAGCCTTCCCTGCCCCCCTTCAGAGTCTCACTGCAAACAGGGCCCTGGGAAGGGGGGCTTCACAATGGCCACGCCCCTCCCAATCTTGTGATCCTTAACGCTCCAGAGCAGACCATTCATTTCAAAGATCCTGGAGTATATATATATATATGTCCATCACTGGACAGAAATCCCAATAAATAAATAACAACTAAAAATGTTAGGGGAGAGGAGAGGAGAGGAGAGGAGAG
>JAEANM010019782.1:0-12274 GCA_017656035.1 Myanophis thanlyinensis | reverse complement strand
GCAGTTGCGTAAGCATTTCACTGCATATCGTACCATGTATGACTGTGTATGTGACCAATAAATTTGAAATTGAATATTCAAAATAATATTCAAAATACATGATTTCTGGCTGTGGTTTGAAGAAAATAAAGCAGGGTGGGTTTTTTTTTCCCCCTGGTCCCAATTACTTTGCTTGTTTGCAAGACTGGTAATCTCTTGTTCCTAGTTTTTTTTTTTTTTTTACAAATGGCATTTAGCATAAATCCTGAATGCAGCTCCTATGTTTTACTGGGATATATGGGGTTGGAGTCACTTGGGGAGGGAGAAATTGCTAGGGCTAGGCTCTTATCATCAGTTACTGCAGTATTTCTCAAGCTTGACAACGTTGTGGACTTCAACTCCCAGAATGCCCCAGCTAGCATATAACATCTTCAAGTTACCAAGGTTGTTGTATGTTTTATTGCAGGTCACTTTTGTACAGTATTCATCTCCATCTTAAGAAGGTCAGTTCGATGCAATATGGCATTATCGGATTACACCAACAGCATAAGCAAAATTAGTTCTCAATCAAAGGACATTTTCTACTTTAAAATACAGCTCTCTTATCACATCCACATTGTGTTGGATTACAATTCCCACCCTCCTTGCCCTGCATGACCACCGTGGCCCAACGCAGGCATTGCAAGGCCTGGCATAATCTTGCCACAGGCTTGGGCCATGCTGAACATCCTCTAACTCTCTTGCTAAATGCAAATTGCTTAAGCAGAAGCTCCTTCTGCTGCTTAGCAGTTAATTACTCCAGCAGTCCCTGTCTGGGTGATTTAATTAATAAGATGCACACTGCCTGCATTTTATTGTTTGGCTGTTATGTTTTTATATTGGTTAATTACGTGGAAAGGCAGCTACCTTGCGAGGGCGCCCTAGCAAAAGGAGTGAGCTGGCCTCAAGGGTTTCGCTGGGGCAGCAAGGCTAATGAAACTGAATAAAGCTGTAGGCTACACTGGCCTTCCAGAGCCCATCAGGCTCCCGTTTTTGGGAGTGAGTAAAAGGACTAGCAAGGACACTCCATCCGAATCATTTTCCTGAGGATAAGAAAAGGGGAGGGGGGGGGGTGAAGAAATGGCCCCTCCCTTTCCTCTCAAACAAAGATGGGACATTTCTTTCTTTTCTTGCAAACCCCATTTAATGTGGCTCATCATCCCAGGACAGGAAACTAGAGGTTTTGGAATCTTATTTATTTAGCAAATTTATATGTCCCTTTTAACTCACAGCGGGAATAAAATAGGGTTGTTGTTTTTTTAAATCAGATAATGCACATATTTATGCAATTATAGTCTTCCATTATTTAATCATTCAAGATTCCATTATGTCATTTTTATGCTGATCCCCCTATTCTAAATGTCACACCTTCTAATAAGGTTAGAATATTGATATTTATTACATTTAACGAGTTTATAGAATTCTAATAGTAATCTACGTATTTTTATTACATTATAATCTTCCATGAGCTAGGTATTCAAATGGTACTCCTTCATTTTAGTTTATAAAAGACTATTCATTGTAACAAATGTGATTAAAATTATTTTGGTTGTAGCAAAATGTATGACACTCAGGTGCCGCATTGTTCACACATTCTAATGTTTATAAAAAATAAAAATAACTTGAAAATTGGTGGTGTTTTTTTTTTAAAGCAACATAAAAAGAACAAAGTTGGCAGAGATAAAAACCCAGATGGGAACAAAGAGAACATAGAAAAGGGGTGTCAATCATCCTTATCAAAGGGCTGGGTAAAGAGCCACATCTCCAGGGCTCTTGGAAACATACCAAGGGCATCTATGGAGTTTCTCTGATTCAGCTTGAAGAATAGATGAGAAGAGAAACGTCTTCAAAGAAAAACCAGAAAGTCCAGTTGCCTCTTGAAAATAACACATTTGGGATCTACATAGGATGGCAATCTTTTGGATCTAAAGGTGAGGGGGGGAGACAAACCTCATTCCAGAAGGCAAGTGCTAATACAGAGAAGGTACACTTCAGGTATCTTGGTAGAAGGTATTCTTTTGAGCAAAGATTAAAAACTTAAGTATATAGGCAGAAATGCAAAATCACAGCTGCCTGTTCTTTACTATGGTTGGCCTTCATATTTACGAAGGTCTTCCCAAGAACTGGGAATCTAGGATGTTGTAACTGATCAGCATAGCATATCTGTGGATCCAGGGTGGTTTTTTGTAACTGACAGATGGAAATGTTAATGATTTTTTTTCTAAGTGCAGTCAAAATTTAAGCATTATCATTTTACTGTGTCTCATATGCAGCTAATTTAAAAAAAAAAAAAAACTTCTGAAGACCACATCTGCTCAGCTGCAAAAAAACAACAACTGGGGGCTTTTTCCCCTCTCCTTTTAAGGGACCAAATGCTAAAACAACGCATCCGTGGTGGATAAAATGCTGGACCTATCCGGTCATGAGTTCTAGTTCTTCCTTAGGCAGGAAAGCAGGATGGGCGATTTTGGCCAATCCCTTGCTCTCAGTCCAACACACTTCAGGTGTTCTTTTTTTTTTTGTGGGGGTAAAAAAAAGTAAACTTAGGAAACCCTGAGATTTGAAAAATGCCAAAAAAAAAGAACCCTGTAAGGGGAAAAAGAAAGGAAGCGATCAGTCCAAGATTAGAATATTTAAAGCTTTGGAAAATTGTGTGTTGGGGATGGGAAACTGAAAATGAGAGGCGTTGGGGGACCGTATAGTAGATTGGATGGCTGGAAGTTGGAATTGAACCATTTGAGAGTGCAGTGTTTTGTTGCAGGCACAGAGTCAACAACTCCTTATTGCTCCGAATGAATGTCTGGAAGGCTCCCTTTAAATAATCAAACCTCTGGGTTTCCCAAAGCCATCAGCAGTCTGAAGAGATGCACTTTTACTCCTCCCATTAGAATTATGCAGCGGTCCTTCTTCTCCACGCAAGAATGCTCCAAAACCGATTTATGTTTCCTGCAACTAACACGGAACTTCATTGCTTACATGAAAAAGCTTCCAGGAAGCTGCAATGCTTTAGCCTCTCTAGGTGGCACTGTCATTTCTGATCACCGTCAAAGCAAATCCCCTCTTTTTCTCTCATTTGTCTGGAGTGGCAAAGGACGTTCCTCCCAATGAATGATTAACAAAGAGGCTCCTTCACTACCTTCTTACATCCCTTAGGATGCTTTCTTATCGAGAAAAGGTAAGGGAAACATCAGTGGGTGCCATGTAATGGAAAAGGCTATGATGCAATTCTACCTTAAGAAACTAACACATCTGTTCTTTGCAAGGAGCGTTGCCGGTGGAAGTCTGCAGCATGTACCGGATTCAAAAAGGACTTATCCATAATTTAACAACCCACAAGCCCACTTCTGCTCTAGTCGCACACCCCAGGAGACCCACTCTTGCTCTTCAACAATCAATACCAACAGCAATTATCATCATCATCCATTTATCCTGCCTTTAATAGATCCTGCTTCCATACCTAGACAATAATTCTCTTCTATAACCTTCATTGGTCAAGCCACATTTTCAATGCCGTGTCTCATCTGGGACAGAAGTTTCACAAGAGATTTAGGCAGGCTTAGAAAAAGGCAGCGAGGCCTCCTGGAAACGGACTCCTATAAAGTACAGAGGGCTCTTGGTACATTTAGGGCAGAGTTCCCCAACCCTCTGGCTTTGCGGACTGGCAGGGGGAGAGGGGAATGGTTCAGCATGGGCGATGGGCAAGCCCACCCACAGCTCCATTTGCAATTCTGTCCATACATTAGTAGGACAGACCAGTTATTTGACAGCTGTATCTTTACCGTCTCAACAGAAATGTAACTTCCAAAGTTGGTGTACTGAGAATATACCGTACATATACCATACGTTTTGTGTGTGTGTTCTCTCAAATAAGCTTTTCCTTTTCTTAAAAAAAAAAATTCAATACATTCTCCAAGAAATTTCCTGCACGTACAGGTCTGTAATAGAAAGAACCAGCACAATTTACTGAGTAAGAACCAGACTACTTATGTGAATGAATACATCCACAATCCCATACAGTATATCACCGTTATCAATTAATCATTTTCTGAATGGGTTATTTTGGGTTATACCCACTGTTGATCAGACAAAAGATTCTGCCATTCAGTTTAAGCTATCCTTTTGAATTAAAAAAAAAAGCGCCAATAAAAACAATTTTAATTAGATCTGTATGAAATATTACACTAGCACGCTGCTACCCAGTGAAAAGATTATTTAATACAGTAACTTTGCCATATCTAGCCCAGTCTTCTGCCCCTGGACTGTCATATATTGGCAAAAGATGTATACGTCAATAAATTCCACCTGAAATTTTTACAAGGCATTTCATTTTTTAATATAAAAATGACATATGAATCTTAGGGAAGCATTCAATATTAAATGTTACTTCCCCACTTTACCATGGTCAAAACAATTTCAAAAAAGAGCACGTTTTAAAGCATTTGTGCATTCATCAAATATAATGGAGCTGGGCTGCCATGTTTTAGGGTTCTGTAAATGTGGTTAAAGAATTCAAGAAGAGATCTTTTAGGATACAGATGATGATTTAACGCTGCCTAGGAAACATGACAGTAGTAGTCTCTTGATGGACCATATTCCTCTTCCTTCTTCTTTTCAAATTGGTTGGAAGCCATCAAGTTCTGCAAATCTTCCAAATTAATCCACGGTTATTTTCTGCTGCTCTTCACTGGATCTCTCCCATATATAGTCTTTTGTCGCTGGACGCAGAAAGTACTGATGGAAAGGAATGCAGAATTGGTTAAAGGAAAGTGAAAGGTCCCATTTGAATCATTCTGGGCTCGTTTTATTGTACAGCTTAAATATCTGTGTTTTAAGGCATTTCTTTAAATATCTATATTATAACCTAAGCATCAAGGCAAACCTAACAGAGTAACGAACCAGCAAGGAAGAAGGACTCCTTCAGAATATGTTAACAGATTTAAAATGATAATTTCACAAATCGGCATGTATGCTCAAGGTTGCTGGTTGTACATAGGAAGGACTCACCTATTGGTTCTTCTGGATGAAATGCTACTTCGTTTATTGAACCTGCGTGGCCTGGAAGTTTGTAGAGAATTCTTCTGGAGGTTGTATCCCACACATAAACAAACCTGTGTATGATGACAAATACACATAAAGGACTCCCTGCACATAAGAGACTCGTTTCCTTCTGACTGATTCTCAAACAATATATAAACACAGAAGCTGCTGAACATATGATCTTGTTTTATCTACATTAAATACCAGTAGAGAATTTAAAAAAAAAAAGCTTTTAGATTTGCATTTTAGTATTAATTTGTCATGCTGGTAGAAAGTTAAATAGTTTCCCACACGGGCCTTCATCTGCCAACATCAGAAGCTAGCTTGAGACCAGTGAATTGCAGCTACTTAACACAACCCTGTATAATTGCAGTTCGAATCAATGAATCTGGATGTACTGCTGCAAAACTATTGAAGGTATATAGGTTTGTTATGCATTTTAGAGCTTGCAGGTCAAAACAACAATTCTGTGAATTATAATTAAAAGGAACATACAAGATGACTAAATAAAATACAGTAAAAAAATAAAGGTGGCCACTACAACTGAGACTAACCAAGACACTCTTTGGATCAGCTTGGTTTTAAGTATCATTATCATCATTAATTTATTTAATTCTAAAATAAAAAAAAGGGGTGGGGGCTTTTAAATGTTAAAAAATTAAAATGAGCAGATTTTTACCTGTCTGCAGATCCAGCAGCTATTTTACTTCCATCTGGGGACCAGGAACATCGCAAGAGGTTCTAATAAACAAGAAAACACAGTCCGATTCCAGGTATATTTCATGCTCTTTATTTTTATCCAAAATGAAATCTACCAGGGCTTGCAATTTTAACAATACTTCAGGAATGGTTTTCCTCTGAAACCTTAGTCTGCAGTTCTATACTTATATTTTATTGCCAGATCTATAAGCATCTTGTTTTCTTACTATGGAATAGGTTGTGAATGTCAAGATGGTTAATTTATAGTCAGTAACAATTGCACTGGGGGAAATGGAGCTCTTTTGCAGCAGCTCTAATTGGAATTTTACCCCCACACATTAATTTCCAACATAGGCCTTGTTAAAGGGTTTGCAGCAATTCCGAATTTTAAAAGCCATTTATTCATCAATTAACTTTCAAGTACCAGCCATAAACAAGCAATGTTTTGGCCAACACTTCCCTTACCTTCTCAAAATTATGCACGTTCCCTTGGAGTACCTTCACACATCTTTCTTTGGGAGCAAAAGGCCGAACATCCCAGATGCGAACTAGAACAAAACCAAAACCAGCATGTAGCATCCAGAGCTAATTATTTCGATATTGGCTCATAATGCAGGTTTAATTGCCAGCCAGCTGCTAAAATGTAATTGTAATGCAATAATAACAATAACAACATCAAATAAAGTTGCAACATGTAGAGCGATTATCATCTCAGTTCTCCCTGACAGCCAAGATTAAAGATTCCTGGGAGGACAGCTTAAAGCCAAATACTCAAAAATCCAATACTAACGCTGAATCTTACCCATTATTGTTCAAATCAAGAGGATAATTTAAAATTATTTCTCACTTTCAACGAAGTGACATAACAACCATTGTAGGATTCTCTTAATTGTTCTTTATCTTCTTGTTTCATGCCTTGGATTCCACCAGAAAGTTGTCACTCAATTCTATCGTTCTTAATTTTCATCTGTACCCCACTATTGCTCTAAAACCATGAGGGCTGTTAGTCAATTATTTACCATGACCATGTTATTACAGGGAGTCCTTGACTTACAACCATTTGTTTAGCGACTGAAGTTACAACTGCACTGAAACAAGTGATTTATGACAGCTCCTCGCACTTGTAACTGTCGTGGCACCCCACAACCATGTGATCAAACTGGCATGTATTTAGACGGCTACAGCATCCTGGAGTCATGTAATCGTTATCTAGAATCTTCACATACAGCTTTTGACAAGTAAAAAAAATGGAAGGAAGCCAAATTCGCTTAATGACTATATGATTCGTTTAATAACTGCTTAACAACCATGGCAAACAGGGTTGTAAAATTGGACCTGACTCATTTAACCACGCTGTTTAGCAATGGAAATTCTGGCCCCAATTGCAGTTATAAGTTGAGGACTACCTGAACTCATGTGGCATCCAAGAGTGTAACCTAATTTGGCTAAGCTGATAAGAGCGACATAGAAAATTCAGTTGTCCAGAAAGCAGTGAATCTACAAATCAGCTTCTGGAGAGTGGATTATCTGCTATTATCCTGGCAGCTCTAAAGGAGAAAATAATATACCTGGTATACAGGTGCAGAGCTTGTGGTCACATTAATGAAACATCATCCTTCATTTGTGTACTTTACATCTCAGGAACTTATTCCCAAGAGCTGGCTTTCCATCCAGGCACTGGGATAGTAAAGTTAAATCCCAGGAATAGTACTGTTAAATGGATGCAAATGATAGTTCGGGCCCCTGTATTTTCTTGCTATCACTGTTTATAGTTTTATTATTGTTGTGAGCTGCCCACGCTTGTGTTTTACCAGTGGCCTTATAAATCTTTTAAACAAATAGATGTGCAACAAGAGCCGTGGTGGTGCAGCGGTTTAGAAGGCAGTACAGCAAGCTCACTCCAGGAACTCAATTCTGACCACCTCAAGGGGAACTTAGCCTTCTGTCCTTCCGAGGTCGGTAAAACGAGGACCCAGTTTGTTGGGGGCAATAGGCTAACTCTGTAACCTGCCTAGAGAGGGCTGTAAAGCAGTGTGAAGTGGTACATAAGTTTAAATGCTATTGCTTGCTGCTAAGGAGCAACTGATGAGATTATATAAATTTAAATAAATAAAATAAAAATAAAATACCATACTTGGATGTACGGAAAGAGAGTAGGGGAAAAAGTGATTACCTGCATTGTCCATTGCATTGGAAAGCAAATAAGAGCCCTCTGCACTTAGGCTGAGACCGGTGACCGAATCCGCATGTCCTCTCATTGTGTAAGTTAGCTTGTTCTGACGAAGGTCCCATACCTTTAAGAGATTCAGCACAGGCCTGGTGCTTTACACTTGAAAGATGTACCCGAAACTAAGAAGTAATTACCATAAATAAAACGAGGCCCTAAAAGTCTCACATTTAGTAAATGTGGTAAAAAGACTTTTAATCTACACCAATCTTCCAGACACAGGGATTTCTTTCCAGCAATTGGTTCTACAGGTAGTCCTTGACCATTCATTCAGTGACCATTCAAAGTTACAATAACCACTGAAAAAAGTGACTTATGATCATTGCAGCATCCCCAGGGTCATGTGATGAAAATTCAGGCGCTTGGCAACTGTCTCCTATTTATGACAGTTGCAGTGTCCCGTAGTCACGTGATCCCCCTTTTGTTTCCTTCTGACAAGCAAAGTCAAGGGGAAGCCAGATTCATTAATCAACCATGTCACTAACTTAACAACTGCAGTGATTCACTTAGCGGTGGCAAGGAAGGCAGTAAAATGGGTTAATGGGTTAGAATTCACTTAACAACTGTCTTCCTTAGCCCTAGAAATTTTTGACAATTATGGTCGTAAGCTGAGGACTACCTGTGTTAAAAATAGCGACGTTTTAAGAATAAAATCCAAAACAGCTTTAGAGATGTGGAAAGAGATGCCTCCCCTCCCCCCACCAGCAAGCCCCACATTACTCATGGCCTACATATGGAGCATCTAGCCAAACCCATTTTCTATTCCTGTTCTTAGAAAAACCTGAAATATCGGAGTGAACTAGCACTGCCTACTCACCCTCACAAAAAAATTTACATTTCAAATGCCAGAAGAAATTAGAAAACCTCTATGCTTTTAACCCATTTTATCTGGGGCTACCCGTTTTATTTTACAGCACTAAATAAAAGAGGAAAAAAAAACAAACCAGTTTTAAAATATATATGGAGACTGATTTCCTGGACCAAGTCAACTGACCTTGATATCATTGTCGATACCACCAGATATTATCTGATCACTGGTATCGTTAAAGGTCACAGCTAACACTTGATAGGTGTTCTGAAAGGTCTGAACAGCTGCTTTCTTCCTGATGTCCCAGAGCTGAGAAGAAGAAAAATAGTGTTGTTATATATATTTATATTTATTTGCTGCATGACATGATCAGGACTTCTCTTAAACATAGTAATTATGAACAGAAGATCGCTATGCAGGGAAGGAGCAATGAAGATGCAGCTACTGTGTGTCATTCAAGATTTACAGATTGAGCATGTATGGTTAAGCAGAGATATATATCCAGAGGAAAAAAAATCCCAAAAAACAAACCCTTTTCACATCCATTATAAAGATGACAAACAGGGTAAAGAATCCATCTATACATATTTTGGTGGTAAAACCACCAGTACATGCTGGCTGGAGTATTCTGGAAGTTGAAGTCCACAAGTCTTAAAAGTTGCCAAGGTTGGACACTTCTGGCTTACAGAGCTTCTCCTAAAATTCCAAATATTTCTCTAGTTTTTCTCTTGTAAGCTTCTTTTGGCATAAGCAACCAATCTATCTGTGCATCTATCAGGGGACGGGGAATTGATAGCAAACATCCCCCTCAGGAGGCCCAAAACCTTCCAGATAACATTCATTTAATGCTGCCACAAGGTTATATATAAGCAGTATCACAATACCAAGTATTAAAAAAAAAAGAGGAAAAAATGGCATCGCCTATTTGAAAGAAGTTGAAAGTCACTGGCTTCTAACAACAATCAGAAAGACTAACAATTATAAAGGCTAGCCTAAAGTCATCCTGTTGGCTTTTAGCCTAAGGCAGGATTAGAACTCAGTCTCCAGGTTTCTTGCTCTCTAATTAAAACTACACCAAACCAGCCCTCACTGTTATTCTGCAGGAGTATAGTACCAATTCTGACCTTCACTGTCCCATCGTCACTGCCTGTGCAAACCAGCTGAGGTCCACGTCTTGCTGGGTAGCAGGAGTTGACAAAAGAAGTGTGTCCTTTAAGTCTTTTCACTCTCTCTCCTGTCTCACTATCCCATACTGCCACTGTTTTATCCGTGGAGGCCGAGAACAGCATGCTGAGAAAAGAAGGCAATGGCGGTGAATCTTATAAAGCTGGTACTTTCTCAACGCTTAAAAGTCATTTATCACATTAAAAATAAGAGAAAGATACTAGACTGGAACTCAAAAAAAAAATTGGGGAGGAGGGGGCTCACCTTAATATTGCCTGTAGCATTAAAGGAAAAGGCAGTCATAATGTTGTTTTTGCTACAATTAAAATTTTAGATTTTACGCAACAAGCAATACATGATGGGTAGGAATAAAGCCTAGCACTGAGGTGCAGTGGTTAGAGTGCAGTACTGCAGGCTCCTTCTGCTGACTGCAATTTGGCAGATCGAATCCCACCAGGCTCAAGGTGGATTCAGCCTTCCATCCTTCTGAGGTCAGTAAAATGAGGACCCAGATTGTTGGGAGCAATAGGCTGACTCTGTAAACCGCTAAGAGAGGGCTGTAAAAGCACCATGAAGCGGTATGTAAGTCTATACTGCTAGCAACTGAAAACATTAGGAATATAATCTATTATGCAGCACTCTTTTACTGTAGGGAGTTTCTAAAGAGTGCACTTTTGGGTTTTTCATGCTGACAATGCAGTTATCTTTGAGGAAATGTTGCCTCATGTACTTTTGCTTGGTCTAGTGTGTTAAGCTGATATTTAAAGCATTAACATAGTCTTGAGAGCAGAAATAAGATTTAAAGATTTTGTATTAAAACTTGACATTTTTTGCTCTATGAACAACTTTGAACCTGGAGTTCAAATTGGTTTTAAATTAATATTTAACGGCCGTTGTTTAATTGTTTTAATTGTTCTTAATCTGTACTGTGTTGATGTTTTTATTGGCTGTGAACCGCCCCGAGTCCTTCGGGAGAGGGGGCGGTATATAAATCAAATAAATAAAATAAATAATAAATAAAAATAAGTTAGTCCAGCTTAAAATTCTATATTGAAAAAATATGTACATCCTTTGAACTGGCTGATTATCAATCCAATGAAAACACTGAAGAATATGATTTGCTATGAGCATGTGGTTTATTTCTTGTTTAACACTGAGCCACTTATTTCAAAACATATAGGGCTTATTTTTGTAATGTACATGTAAGTGCTTTTTTAGTTACACAGATGCACATGCATACATGCATCTGCCCACCTAGCAATTCGAAAGCATGCAACTAGATAAATACCACTTTGGTGGGAAGGTAACAGTGTTCTATGCGCCTTTGGCATATAGCTACGCTGGTGACATAACCACAGAAATTGTCTTCGCACAATACTGGCTCCCTCAGCTAAGAAACAGAGATGAGCACTGTGTGCAAGAGTCGGTCATGACTGGCAGTGAAACCTTTTTACCTTTTATATATACATACATATACATACTTTTTTTAGCCATTTGAGGATTATAGTTAACACAATATTTTTTAAAAAAAAATCAAGCAGCCTTTTCAAAGAAAACAGGAAAAGCAAAAGCAAACCATAGAAACAATAAAACATGACATATGAATATGATATGAAGCTAGTTTTCTGTATTCCTATTGAGGGTGTTTTTGGTCAAATCACAGATCACTACTTGTTTTCAAAAGCTGAGAAATATTTCAGCGCGTTCTACAAAATGTAAAAAAACAAAACTAAACACCAACCTGCCATCCGTGTTGTAATGTAATTCCATAACTGCACCACTGTGGCCCTTCAATGTGGCATAATTATCACAGTCACCATACACATGCCACAGGACTGAAATGAGAGGGAAGATCAAGCCTAAGTATAGTGTTTTCCCTGAAAACTGGAATATATCAAACAACCATTTCAAATCAAAGGTGTCTAATACACACTGTCTGCGATTACGCAGGTGTTGTTGCATACAAGATTGCAAGGAGAGAAAGTGCTGTTGATATCTGACCTATAATTTACATATTTAGCAACAGACTGAAGCACAGGGAAAGTAAAATTCCGGTTAATCTAAAAAGGATGACAAGGGTAAAGCATTCTTTGGTAAATGACAATAAAGTTCTGCTAAAAACTATTAAACAGTGCACATCACTAAAGCAGTAGCCCCAACCTTTTGGCACCAGGGACTAGTTCCATGGAGAGGTGTTTTTCAATGGACTCAGAGGGTGTGTGGATGTGTGTTTGTGTGTGTCTAGTGTGTGTGTGTGTGAGCTTATGCTCATCGAAGTGGATCAAGGGAAGCTTGGTGGAACGCAGAGGTAGCCTCTGTGA
>JAEANM010019781.1:0-12275 GCA_017656035.1 Myanophis thanlyinensis | reverse complement strand
GTGACTGTGCGAAGAGCGCCCAGATCCAGAAAGGGCCGCAACTGGGCAATCCTACGGACCTGATAAAAGGCCCCCCTTTGCTTCATCCAGGTGCTGAGGAAGCTGTCGTGCCACCACACACTCAGCAACCTTTGCCATAAAGCGAAGATTGGAGACCGGCCGATAATTAAACAGCAATGTTGGATCCAGGGACGGCTTCTTGAGGAGAGTTCTCACCACCGCCTCTTTCAAGGCGGCCGGCAAGAACCCCTCTCTCAAAGCAGCATTAATAATCCCCTGGAACCAACCTCACGTCACCTCCCGGGTGGCCAACACCAGCCAGGAGGGAGGGGCATGGATCTAATAAACATGTGGCATTAAGGCTGCCCAGAAACCTGTCCACTTCTTCCAGGGTCACAGGGTCAAACAGCCCAGATGGTCTCGCCAAAAACCACCCCCGCCCAGAAGGGCCCAGTCAAGAGTCCAACCTGTCCCGAATCTGAGCGATTTTATTCTGCAGAAAACAAGAAAAATCCTCGGCCCATCCTTGCAAGGAGTCCTCCCGCACTTCGACCCCAAGAAGGGAGCGGGTCACCCTGAAAAGGGCGGCCGGGCGATTTTCTGCAGATGCAATAAGGGTGGAAAAGTGAGAATGGGATCGACACTGGGTCAGAGGCTGCAAGGGCACAACCCAGTCGAGAGCCTCAGATGCCACCCTTTCCCAGGTGGCCACCAAGTCCCCGACAGGGTCGTGTGTGTGTGCGCCTCGGGACATGGCCCAAGCTCCGTCAGGAACCTTTCTGGGTCCATTAGGCGCCTGGGGCAGAACCATTTTTTTCGGCTCCGCCTCCTTGCGATGAGGGGGTGCATCATCAATTTATGGGTTACATCATTCCTTTTCTGAATCAAGTTTGTGTGTATCCTTGCAAATACCATATATCTAAGGACTTCCCCAATATGGTCTCCAGTTATTTTTTCACATTAAAAATATTGGATTGGTTAAAAAGAAAACATGGTTTCTAGAACTTCAAAAGGAGGTATGGATGTCATTTAAATGCTAATATCACCATTAAAAAACTAATGAAATCTAAAATTTGGGGTAACACAGCTATAACAGTTAAATGTTATGATGTTACAGGGCAAGTTCTGCTTTTTCACATTTGTGTTGTGCATAAGGGGTAATATATGAAGTATAATTATATATTTTATTGTCAAATTCTGCAGGTCTCATGCCAAGGTGGCATAGAGATATTTTTACACATTTTTATACAATACTGTGTAGCAACAGTGGGATGCAGCTCTCGGGCTAATATTTCCATTCTGAGCAGTGCATGACAGCCATGGCTGTGAAAAACATCTTCAGTTCTTTGTACAGACTTTTATAGCTGATGCTACACAACTTCTCAGAAATTGAAATAAAACTGGACATCTATTGTCCCTGCATTTTGGGGGAGCTGGGAGCGGTAGTTATACAAATTGGGGATTGCCTTTCACTGTGTTAGGTTCTCAAAATTTGTTCAGTGGATCTGTTTTAATCTTTTCCCCCCATTCTCTTGCAGATTATAGCCAGTCAGCAACACAGAGGTAAATTACATTGGAATTAATTTTCTATGCATGAGTAAACATGTTTATTTTATTTTGTTTATCAAATTTAGGTACTACCCATGTCTCAAAGAGATATTTTGATACACCATGCATTCAATAGGCAATAGTTTTTTTTATAAAAATGTGAAGATGTGGCACTGATTTGTTCAGAAATCTGATTCACAAAATCAGACCTGTGTCTTGATTTGCATTTAAACTTGTACTAATATAATTCCTTACAAAGACTACAGAAAGTTGCTTAAATTAACTATCTTAACTATCATCTGCAATACAATTCAGTGTGTATCAAATGCATTGAAACAGTGTGCATCCACATAAAAACATTTATCCTTAGGGAACATTGCTTAAAATTTCATTTATTTTAGAATATTCATTACATTTCCGAATTGAATTTAACAACAGGATGACCCCATAATGCTCAAATTTTCAAGAGCTGTTGGGAAGTCATTTAATTGTCCAACCATAAAGATTATATTAAAGTTGTTTTTAAAATAGGTTTAATATATTGCTTATTTTTGAGTATTTCCAGTAAGTTTTCAGAATTACACAGCACAGTTACCATGTTTGTGGGGTAATCGGCCATTTTGGAAAGAATACCTGCAACTTCTGTAATTTAAATGGAGCACACTAGACATACAGTGAAAAGCAAAAATCTGAAAGTTCATTGTGGAAATAAATTCCTTGGCTGATTTTTATCTCCTCTTTTTTTCCCATTAGTTATGGGGCTTACCCAACTCCACCCACACAAGGTTATTCTCAACAAACTAGCCAGCCATATGGACAGCAGAGTTACGGTGGCTATGGGCAATCAGCAGATACTTCTGGATATGGCCAAAGTAGTTACAGCTCATCTTATGGCCAGACACAGGGCTGTGAGTACACTAATCTTGTTTTTGAACTTCATAACTACCTAGGAAAACATGAGAGACCATCTGAGCTGGGGAAGATGAGTGATTCTGGCTTATCAATTCTGTGACACACCAACATACAGGCTTGGCTTAGAGAGTCAAAAATATGAAAATGACGCTGTTGCATCCCATCCCATGATAATAGTGTTTGTGATAACTCATGGAATTTCTTTTCTTATTAGCTAAAATTTCAGAACTTGATTTGGGATTAGGAAAACAACTAGCTGTAAGGTTGTAAGACCTTTTGTATTTCTGTTCATTAAAACAGTGTACCGTACTTCAGAAGCAAAGGCAGCATCCTTTCCATTCACTAAAGCAACTCCCATTTTGCAGCATGATGTAGCTCTTGTTGGAATGCTGAGGCAGCTATGTGATCTTGGCAACAAATCTATTTTCGTGGGCTGTAGGCCGATGTTGGGGTTACATACTCTTGCATCTTCCAAACATATATTCTGAACCAAACACAAGCTCTTCCATTTAATTCAAAGCTATAAGTAATGGTGGGAAATCCTGCAGGCATTGATACGACACCAGATTTGATGCTGATTTATTATTAACCCCCCCCCCTTTTTTTTTTTTTTAAACATAACAGCTGGATATGGCACTCAGTCCACACCACAAGCTTACGGCTCATCCACAGCATATGGCACTAGTCAGACTTCACAGTCATCCTATGGGCAGCAGTCGTCGTATCCCAGCTATTCTCAGCAGCCAACCAGTTCCAGCACTGGGAGGTAAATGTTAATGTGGGGCTGGGAGAGAGGCTAATTCCTGATTATTATTTTTCCTGTTCAGAGTTGTGGGGTGGGTTTGGAGAGGGGGACCGGAAGAATCCTAATAGGATAAAGCCAGTTTAATGGGCATACTTTGCATGAGACTAGAGTAGTAGTATTTATGCTTGATCTTTTGTGAAATCTGCAGTTATGGCACCAGTTCCCAAACTTCTAGTTATGGGCAACCCCAAAGTGGGGCTTATGGCCAGCAGTCAAGCTATGCCAGCCAGCAGCAAAGCTCTTATGGGCAGCAACCTTCCTACAACCCACCTCAGAGCTACGGCCAGCAGAGTCAATATGGCAGCAGCAGCAGTAGTGGAGGAGGTGGTGGTGGCGGCGGCGGTTGTAAGTAGTTCTTTTCAGCTCATCTTGGTTTAAATTTTGGCAAAGGGGGGGGAGTCTATAGAATACAATGTCTGATTCTAGTGGGGTGAGGGAATAGGAGCGCTGCATTCCTACTCATGTCTTCTTATTGTTGGCAGTCAAAGGTCATGTTTTATCATCTAAGATTGCTTCTTTTCTCTCCCCCACTCCCAAATTCTCCAGCTGGTGGCTATGGCCAGGATCAATCCTCCATGACTGGAAGTGGTAGTGGAGGAGGCTATGGCAGCCAGGATCAAGGTGGATACGGGGGTCAACAGGACCGCAACCGTGGCAGAGGCAGCGGAGGAGGAGGTGGCGGCGGCGGATATGGTAGAGGTGGCTTTGATCGGAGTGGTGGTAGAGGTGGCAACAGAGGTGGCCGTGGAGGTGGCATGGGGTAGGTGTCTTAATAGGTTGTTGTGGTAGAGGGAGCGGGTTTTTAAATATTTTTTCTTAGTACTTGAAAAAAGCTAATTGTTTTTGGGAGGGTGCAAAATTTGAAAAATGAAGTTTTGGTGAATAAGGCTGGGAAAATCACCTTGTACACAATTGGTGTGCTTTTTTTTGGTATGGGGTGAATTCTTAATGGCTGTCAAAAAGGTATTCTGTTACTTGCATGTGAAGGAGTTAAAATTACTTTCTGACAAATCAGTAATTGCAGTAACAAGTTGGTGCATGGGGTGAAGTACGGCATTTTCATCTTGTAATCCTACTTGGATTTGTTGACAACCTCAAAGGTGCACTTGATATGAGTATCAGTACTGTTCCTCAAAGGTGAATTTTATACTTCTCTGTGACCCATGTTACAGTCGTGTACAAGTACGTAGAGGATTCTCATACTACAAAATACCATACTACTACAATTTTTGCAGAAAGGAGATTGATAATAGGATTATCCTTCAATTCCATCCCAGTGTAAACCTAATGAGGGACATGGAAGGGGCATGGTTTATATGCTGATAGCAACCTGAGGCTTCTATGATAATTTCAGCAACATGCTTCTGGGCAAATTGTAAGCCAGCTTTTCCTTGGGGTTAACGTTGTGGTTTAGCCATGTAATGGCTGTCACATTCATTGGGTTTAAACAAATGTGTTCATGTTTACTCATTTCTGGTACTTGTGGTTTACGAGCGACCATGTAGGATCCTCAAACTGTTCTTGGGTACTTGTACTGCCTCCTTTTATTTATTTTTTAATCAAGGGGTGACTAAAGTTGGTATTTGAAAAACAATTGTTGCTAGGCAACATTGATCATGTGGGTTTCTGATTGGGGGAGACAAGATAGTAAGAGAGGTGAGTATAGATACGGGTAGTTGAAGGGTTGTTTGCTTATGAAAAGTTGTTGCTCTGTTAACAATACCTGTTCTGTTAACAAATTCTGCATTTTGTGTGCCACAGGTGTGAAAGTCAATGAACTTTAATCAAATCTCCACCTTCCACATGTTAGTTAAGGGTCTGAGGAAGGGAGAGAGATCTTTAATGGCAGGCAGATAATGCAGTTTTTAGAGTTGATTTAATATTATGAGTATTCTGATGAGAGAATGGGTTTTTTATACATGCTTTCAAAGCAGATGTCTGCATGTAGGATTGTATGCAACAAAAGCTTTGCAAAAACAATAATTTGAGAAAAGTGACCTAGATTTACAGTGTGCACGGTATGCAATATTTTACAAACAAGCTTGGTTCACCAGTCCATGCCAAGACTAGAACACCTACCTACAAGGAAAACAACTTTGTCTCAAAAGCTGCATCAGGACGCAACATGTAACGTTTCAAGATCGGAAGCAAGATTGACTAAAACTTAGCAATTGCAAACCTTCTCAAAGGGTATCATGATTTATTTAAAAAAAAATCTGAGGGCAAGAAAAAGGTGGAGAGGTTGTCTTTAGATCTTCAGGAAGAATCAAACATAAGTATTGGCCAGCATCTTAATGGATATGGTGTAGTTTCTAGCAACAAACCTTTTTAGCCATGGAAAAAGCATCATTATCTTCTAACTTATCTCCTCAGCGGTGGTGAGCGAGGTGGTGGCTTCAATAAATTTGGTGGTAAGTCCAAAGAGTTCAAAAACTTGAACCACAAAAGTGTATTTCTATTATATTATTTTTCAGAGACTCTTGTTTGTATGCCAAAGAATGAAAAGCCACCGTTAATCAGATAAAAACCTATGGGAGCACTCCCTGTTTGTGGCACATATGCCAAAATGGTTGGTTGTATCTGTGGTGCTTATTTTCACATTCTGGGTTTTCTACTCAGCCAAGTTCTTCGGGCCAATTTTGGTTGTATGTTATGCAACAAGACTGGAAAAAAATGAAACCTAGACTTGTGTTTTGTGGGAGAACACATGGAAAATTCACTTCGTAAATGTTGGGCTTGTGTGTTGTCCCTTGTTAGAAACACACTTGCAAATGTTGACTTAAAACAGTATTAATGGAAATGCATGCAGTCCTGAAGAAACATGGAAAAATGAAGGTTTATGTTACCTGGTTTAAAAAACTACTGGTACAGGAAAAAAATGTAATGGGCCACTCCCTTGAAACTGGAATGTATAATTTTGTCTGTATGAAACTCTTAAGAGGTCTTTGACAAGTAAATGTTTTCATGGGCTTCTATTTTTAAAGAAAGTTTGGTTTTAATATAAAGTTTCATAAAAGGTGGGTGGGGGGTTGGTTTTATTTATTTATTTGAAATGTGAATTTACCAAACTAAACTAATTGGTTTTAAGGAACGTTCCCATAGGGTTTGCTGAAAAAGGCTTGGCACAAAAATTTTAAAACGGTCTACCTAGGATTGTTAATGCATTTGAGACCAGTGTTGGGCATACGCTTTCAAAAGTAATTAAGATTGGATGTGCTGTAAGGTGTCAAATGTTTTTTTAAAGAAATCTCTGGGTAATATGTTAATAGAATGGTTGATACGAGTAAAAGAACCTGATGGTTTCTCAAAACTAAAGATCTAATCTTGTAAAAAAAAAAAAAAGGACTTTACTCAAAACGTGTTCTGTGGTGTAAGGTGGTGTCTACTTAACACACAGCTCTTGTGTTCAAGAAAACAAAAAAATGGAATAGGTTGCAGAATTCTGCCACAGGCCTCATGTGCTGGAGATTTAAAAAAAACTGATTGAGGGTCAATACAAGACTCGGTTGCAGTGACTAATGTATGCTATGAAAGTGGAACAACAGATTCCTCTGGGTGGTTGTCCCATGCTGTTTTGAGGTGTGTATCTGGAGGCCATGCTCCTCCTTCCAAAGCTGCAAAAATTTGGGTTCAATATGACCTGGCGGAAAGAATGTTTAAACTGGTTATGTAAGAAATAATCTCATCATTAAGACATGGAGTGCTTCTGTCTGGGCGGGTATGTTTTCTTACATTCTAATCATGAGGCTGCATATGTTCAACACTGGCCTGCTTCTAATGTGATCGTGATGGTGATGTGAGAAAAATGGGGGGGAGCCCACTCTCGGTCTAATTGAACCTTTCCTTCCTTGTTTTCATGTAACCAAAGGACCACGGGACCAAGGCTCACGTCATGATTCTGGTAAGTGGTTGTTTGACTGTTTGATACTCACTCCACTTAATAACCAAAACAAAGCTTCACTTATCACAAGTGTACTGTCTTAAGGAGCCCCTGTTCCTCGAGACCAGTGAAGCAATCAATGCTCAGGCATAACGAGACTTTGATGGGCATCTTCAAATCTGCCTTTTGACCTCTCTTGGGAACACAAAACTATTAAACTAGCCGATTTTGGTTGTGTTAAAAAAGCAAAAGTTTTGAGTTGTAGGAGAAATGAAGATTTGTTGTATTTAACCAAAGGAAATGTCTGTTGGCTTTGATAAAATGGAATACAAAATTGAAAAATTGTGCAGCCCAAAATGGTTCGATATTAAAGTGTTGTTTGGGATTTATTTTGTTTAAAAGTCTTTAATTCTTCTCTTGCAGCTAGTGAGCAGGATAATTCTGACAATAACACCATCTTTGTCCAAGGACTCGGTGAAAATGTAACCATTGAGTCAGTTTCAGAATACTTTAAGCAGATTGGCCTAATCAAGGTAAATGAATTCTTTGCAGTGTTGTAGATCAATTTAGCAATACACTAGTGGGAATTCAGGGGCCATCACTTAGTTTGTGAATCACACATAAAGACAAAAATTGTGTTGCTCTTGAAGCAAGAAAATAGTAGACTCCAAGATGATTTCAGATGATTTTATTTTTGCTGTATCTTTCACCTAAAGGCTAGATAACATTTTTATATTTCAGAGGTAAAATGTACATGATAAAACAGAAAAAAGCCCTAAAGATTTGGTTCTTGCTCAAGTCTGGGACGCAATGCATGATGGGAGCCCTTCTCCTGTTTGATTAATTGATTGATTGCTGTGGGTTTTATGTTTTAATGTAAGCTGTCCAGAATCATACTTGTCTCCAAATCTCCAAGAAAGAGCAGCAAACAAATATCATTACTAAACAGTTGTATGAGCAGCTACAATAACATGAAAACTTTATTTGATCAGAGTGTCATTTTGTGTGTTGGTTTTTTTTTTTTTAGATGAACAAGAAAACTGGGCAGCCCATGATTAACCTGTATACAGACCGTGAGACAGGAAAACTAAAAGGAGAGGCCACAGTTTCTTTTGATGATCCCCCATCTGCAAAAGCTGCCATTGATTGGTTTGATGGTAGGTCGCTGATTTGGAATAGCATTTTTATTGCTGGGAATTTGTATGGCTGTGTTCAAAGTGATAGGATAGGGACTGTCTCTGCCATTGGAATTTAAGTGAAATAAAAAGTAGTGTTAATAATGAACACAGTAATGGACAAAAGTGTTTCCCTCCAATTCTATAGGGAAAGAGTTCTCTGGCAACCCAATTAAAGTTTCATTTGCCACCCGGAGAGCAGACTTCAACCGAGGAGGGGGGAATGGCCGTGGCGGAAGAGGCCGTGGTGGTAGAGGAGGTGAGTAAGAGTTTTATCTTCAGGTTTATAAAGTAATGGAGCATCTGCTTATCCATCTTCCTGTCATGCTATTTTGGTCCTTCAGCAAAGCAGTGAAAGAAGGGCCAAAGTTCCGTTGTAGAATGTGGAGATAAAATGGATGAAAATGCCTTATGCAGTATTTCTTGACCTCAGCAATGGAAAGATGTGTAAAATTGCTCAGATTGAGAAACAGCTGTTTATAGTGGATGGGACAGTAAATACTGGCAAGAAAAATGTTCTTAGTTGCTGCCTTTAATTTTCTTCAGGACCAATGGGCCGTGGTGGGTTTGGTGGTGGTGGCGGCAGCGGTGGTGGCAGCAACAGTGGCTCCAGTGGAGGCAACCGTGGTGGTTTCCCTAGTGGCGGAGGTGGCCAGCAACGTGCTGGAGACTGGAAGTGTCCCAATCCGTAAGTAAAATCTGTGGCAATTTGTGTGGCAGGGAAGATGGCAGCGAGCAAGAGTGAATTTATTTGATTTGTAAATGGCTTGCTTTCTTCCCATGGTGTCTTCTGCAGGACCTGCGAGAACATGAATTTTTCATGGCGCAATGAATGCAATCAGTGCAAAGCACCCAAACCAGATGGGCCTGGGGGACCACATATGGGTGAGTATTAGAGAGTGCACATACTGCAGTTCTTACCACAAGAGAATCGGGATCAGGAGAAGCCTTGCAGCGGTCGGCTGCCCAACGGTTCGGGAGGGGGAACAGACTGCCTGTCAAATTGCCTCACAATAATGGCTGTGCCTGATGGATCAGGGAAGCCTTAATTCACCTCAACCAAATGTCGGTTTATTAGGTTTGCTTCAATAGCGGCCATGCTGAACGGATCAGGAAAAGCCTGCCTTGCTTTTAGCTGTCTCCCTGGTTCGCTTCTCCACTAGGCTGTTGAGAATCCAAGGAATTTGTTTTGTTCTGTCTCTAGGTCTCTTCCTGGAGCTAAACAAAAATAGTCCTTTCAAGTTGAGACGGGGTCAAAACTGGGGACACCAAAGCGAGAGGCGTGGTTATGGAAGAAAAGATTTGACATAGTCGGTCTACAGAGCTAAAAAGACGAAGTTAACCCATTCCTTGGATTCTCTTCAGCACACTAGAGAAGAATCCTTTACAGGAATGAGATTTCTTGTGTGCTGTGGATGGGGGAAGGACACAAATGTACGAGGGCCTTCTGCTGAGATCATTCTGTGAAACACACATAGCTTGCCTTTTCATGTAAAGGTCTAAGGCAAGAAGAGAAAACTTAATAGTTGTGCTTTGAGATGAGTAACCTCTTCTGTTTTCCTAGGAGGCGGATTTGGTGAAGAACGACGTGGGGGACGCGGAGGCTTTGACAGAGGTGGTTTCCGGGGAGGTCGAGGGGGAGACCGAGGTGGATTCCGTGGTGGAAGAGGCGGAGACAGAGGCAACTTTGGACCAGGAAAAATGGACTCCAGGTAAAATTTATTTCTAGGAGTGGGATTGATGGTAAATGATACCATATTTTTGCACCTGGATAAAAAGTCTCCCAGAAGCTATTAGGATCTGAAACATGTTTTTCATTCCTAAATTCCTACCAGTTTCACCCATAAATAGCTTATCTCTGGAGTACTGTTAACTATAGCTAATAGTCACAATCAGTAATTTTTTTCTTCTCACTGCAGAGGGGACCATAGACAAGACCGCCGTGAGAGACCTTATTGAGCCAGTGAAGATCCCAAGACCATGTGAATTTATAAACTTTTTTATTTTGTATGATGTCCAACTTCAATCCAAATTGTGTACCCCATGTTGAGTTTGTACAGACCTTGTATGCCTGTCTTATTTTTTTTTTTCCATTGACTGTACTTGGCGTAATCTCAGATTACAAAAGTATATTTTGTGTGCTTGTAATTGCAAGGCGGGGGCGAACATAGAGCTGAATAATAAAAGATGTTTTCAGTCAATTCTCAAAATAATGTATTGGTTTTATGTCACGCAGGAAATACACCAATGGAATTGTTTTGAATTCAATTGTCATTCAGGTATGAGCGAAGAGACTCCTAAGCATGTTCTGAGTGTAAACCATTGTAGAAATGTTGGCGGTTATTAGTGAGGCTCATTTGTTTTCAATCTCTGATACATGAGAATACAAGGAACAGATTATTGGGAGTCTGATGTTGCTGTTCTACTTACATCATTGAAATTCCCATAAGTACAGGTAGCCCTTGTTTAGCAGCCACAATTGGGTCAATCAGCATGGTCATTAAGCAAAGCAGTCACTAAGTGAAACAGGTTGCTTATGATGTTACTTCAGCTGTTCTTTGTTTTACAGACCTGCAAAAGGTTGTAAGTGTGAGGATTGGTTACAAAGTTAGCTTTTTCATCACCCTTGGAACTACAAATGGCCTTCATTGAATGCAAAAGCTGGCCTCCACTTTTACGTGTTGAAGTGCAGACATTTGAGGTGGTAACCTGTGCAGACACTTTCTATGCAAATACAGACAGGTGGGGAATGTGGCTATACAAATAATCCCATTTTTATGCTGATTTTATAAAATGGAGGTTGCTAAGGTATGAGGTAAATGTCTACAGAAGGATGGACGTATTTTACATTCTGCAAGCAAAAGAGCAGATTCTAAAAAGAAAGGGAAAAAGAATCCAGATTTTTTCTCTCTTTTTTGGACACAAATTATCAGTGAGAAAACAGGATAAAGGCATTGATAGTTTTCCCTATCAAGCACCAGGGAAATCAAGAGATCTGTGCAGTTCAAATGGGTATAAACTATGAGAATCTGAAGAATTAAGGGTCAATGGCAATTGGCAGGAGTTAAGAATAGAAAGGAATTCAAAATGTGACTCATGACACCTTTGACCCCTCCCTCAGGCTCAGCCTAGTCAACTACATTCCCAACTTCCAGATGTATCAGTTTCAATTCTCAGCAACAGTCAAGCTGTCTGGGATATTAACCTTAACAGGATTATAGTACAACATAAACGAGTGGTGCCCATGTTCCAACTGTTCTTGCCGAAGAAAAATTACGGCTTTAGTTGCTGGTATAATTATAGGTGTTGGCAATTGAACATTTTAGACCTTCTACTTAGCAGTTCTTGCCCTTGTGTTAGTTTTTCATTACCTCCATTTATCCATCCATTTATTAAATTTTGTGTGCTGCCCATGTCGTCTAGAGGTGATTGGGCAGCTTACGCACATATAAAATGATTAATAAAGAGCCACCATTCGGTATGCGGACGTTGGCTTAAGAGAAGACTTGCTTTTAATCCTCTGAGAATTTGGTTTCATCCAGATTCTGGCTACTTCTGTAATCCTTTTTCAGTCTCACATCAGGTTTAAGGTTTATTTGATTTATATATCGCCCCCTCTCCCTTGGGACTCGGGGCAGTGCACAGCCAGTAAAAAACAAAGTACAGATAACAATTTAAAACCTATTTAAAATAATTAAATAATGGCTGTCTAATTAAAACATTAAATTTAAATTTCTATTAAAATCAGTTAATATTAAACAATTAAAATATAACAGTTAAAATTTAGATTAAATTTAAATTAAAACCCCCAAGTTATCAGGCCAGGCCGGCTTGTTGAAATAAATCAGTCAGCCTACCAAGGACAACGGTGTTTGCGGAGAGACTTTAAGAACTGGGCCTCTACTATTTGTTTCCCCCATCGGGCCCAGCTGGGTTCTTTTTTATTAAGTCTGCA
>JAEANM010019780.1:0-12275 GCA_017656035.1 Myanophis thanlyinensis | reverse complement strand
CCTTGCTTCCTTCCTTCCTTCCTATAAATATATTTCCCTCCCTCTTTCCCATAATTGCTTTATATTTTGTTTTGATTTTACAAAAACCCTCTCTCACTGTGTTTTAAATGCTCTTTTAAAAATGCATTTCAATCAGCCAGAATCATGATATGATGTTCAGAGAAGTGGAAAGTCTGGAGAATAATTCTGTTCTACAGTTTAGTCTGAGATCCATCCACAACATCATAAGGTAAAGCAGAATGCTAAAATTCTCAAAGAAGCAGTCCGTGGGTTAATCGCTGCAGAATGACGATAGCTGAGGGTTCTTAAGTTTGCAAAAATATATTTCAAAAAAATCCCCACAAACTTTCCTGAAAAACCAGCAAGACAACCTAACCCTTAGAATATGCCAGCAATTGTTTTAGTGCAACAAACCTTATCAGTAACAGCAGAGGTAATCTTACAAAAGGATGGCATATTTGGGTATATCTAGAGGGTGTGCGCATGTCTGTTTACATTTCTTCAGGCCCACTTATCTGTGATGCTGTTAATACTGGCTGATCTACTGACAGCTCCTCTGTGTCAGATTAGACTGAGCATTTTTTTTTTATTAGGCAGCTTTCCAAGGTTAAACCAACCTGGAATACTGTACAGCTTCCAAGATAAAACTTTCCGAACCTTACGGTGACTCTTTTTAAATAAACAGGGTAAACATGACAGTGAGCAACACAGAATGAGGCCACTGAAAAAAAAACCAAAAACCGAAAGCAGCTTAAATGGATATAAAATGAGCCCGGAGAAACATGAAGCTTAAAACGAGTTCAAGACATTTCAGGGTTACCAAACTTTTTAGGAAAATATAGTTATTTTATATCTGAGACTTTAAGGTGGAACTGTGTATTAGTTTGATAAATGTGTCTTTATCCTAGTTTGGAGGCAAAACAGAAATGTGAAAGAAAGAGAAGCCTGTTCAGTTCAATGGAAATATATTCACTCCTATTAAATTTCTGAATTGTTATATATCTTCGCTGTTGAATATTAACAGATATCAGATTTTTAAAGGGGGTTTTTAAAGGGGAATTTTTAAAGACCATTGGTGCTTCCTTCATTTCTTTCATATAAAAGTCATTTAATATACAACATGCTATTGTGAAAAAGAATCCTCCCTCTCCTTGTCTCACTCAATTAAGGGGAATATCTAGATCACTTGTCTAAGTACTTCATTAAACAATCAGCCAGCCCTGTGCTATATAAATCTCTCTTCATCACAGTGAAAAACTCACTTTACAGTCTGTAGAAGCATATTATGGCTTGCTCAAAAGAAAGCTTTGAAGACTCCCATAATTTTTTTTTACCAATGTCTACCAGTTTGGAAGGATCACAAAATCATTTGGAGATCACTGTTCCATTGGGAACATCACTAGGATCATCATCACAAATGACGATGCTGAAGCAAAAGGGCATCCTATCAAAATCTGTCCAAAAGAAGAACATAAAGTTGTCCAAAGAACTCAAAACAACATTTGGAGATCTTCAGGCCTCCCTTTGCTTTGGGTAAAGTGAATGTTTATGTCTCCATTACAGAATAACTTTGGGTAAAATGGGCACTGCTGACTAAGAGGAACACAGATACTCATTTCAAGCTTACCAAGCTTGACTTGTTGAAGAATATTCTATGAATAGATGAGACAAAAATTGGAATCTGGGGAGGGGGACTATAAAGGTATCATTATAAAGAGCCTCAGTAGTGCATGGTTAGACTGCAGTACTTCTGCTGATTGCTGGTTCACATCACACCAGGCTCAAGATTGACTCAGCCTTCCATCCTTCTGAGGTGGGTAAAATGAGGACCCAAACTGTTGGGAGTAATATGCTGACTCTGTAAACCACTTATATAGGGCTGGAAAGCACTATAAAGTGGTATATAAGTAAGTGCCAGTGCTATTGTGTTTGGCAGAAATCAAGCACGTGCATGTCACAGTAAAAAAAACTCATACTGGAGGTTCTAATGTCATACATCTTCTAGTGTAGTGGTTAGAGTATTGGATTGGCACTGGGGAGACCCAGGTGCCACCACAGAGTGTCACTGAGTGTGATAGAATATAGTCTGAATTCCCAAGAGGAGTAATCAGCAGCTCAGTTCATGTGTGAGATAAAGAAGGGCGAGATAGGGTGAAGATGGTTCTTTCTTAACACTTCCCAGAGTATATGCTTGTTGGAGTTAATAGTGTGCTTTAATTTAGCAAGATTCTGTCTACAGGTATGAAACAATAAAGAAATCTATTTAGAAGAATTACCACATGTCTTTCTTGATTTTTGGAGCCTGAAACTGAATATCCTTGGGCCAATAATTTTGTTTCGGCCCAACCGACTTGATAAAGCAACTGTTTTAAGAAATAAAAGTGGAGAAGGGATGTATGCCATCTGGCACTCCCAGAGGAAAAGTGTGATATAAATTGAACCAATATTTGGGAATATCTTGCTTCCTCGGTACCTGGGTGCCTTGCCGTCATTGAAGGAAGCATGAATTTTGCTTGGATCAGAGATTACAATGAAGGAATAACATGCCTTCAATCTGTTGAAAACGAAGAGCAAGTAGATCAAATGGGAAGATAATGACTCCAAATTTGCAAGCAAGTCTTAAAGGGAATGGATGAAGAACAGTGTTGTGCATGATGAGGTCAACATTCCATAAATGTTGTGGAAGGCCTTGAACTATATAGTTAATGCTTGAAAACTGTCAAATATTACTGTATTCAGACATTTTCTTAGTTACATTGACCCTCCTAGGGGAAGTATTACATGATCAGATTCATCCTTATTGGGATTTCTCGGAAATAGGTTGCAGGAATTATTTATCCAAGTCCTTCACCTAAAACTGAGTTCAAGTCCTTTGCCTAAAACTGAGCTTACAAACCTTCACATTTAGTTGGGTACATACAGTGCATTTGGTTTCAGAGCTACTCAGGTTCTGGCAGTCCGTACTTACAGTTCACCATGTAATTCACTATATGGCAATGGGCCAAAAGGTTTACACAGTGATGTTAGCACAGATTGCCAATTACGGGAAGCATTTTGTTATGGTTATAGCAGCTAGAAATGGTCAAACCAGTTCCCAAATCTAAATGGCTTTTTTGTGGGGATATATCATGTGAAATAAATGAAGCATGCAGGAAACACCAGTGTTATTATGTTCACTCAGCCTCTATGTGAGTATTAGCAGAACCCACAAAAAATTCTGATTGCATTTCACAACAAAGATAAGTGAACATTCAATAAATTTTTTAATAGGCAAATCATTTTCATAAAATTATAGGAGTTAAGAGAGGGATTTAATTTCATTCATCTATATATATTTATTAGTTCCATTTACTGTATATGGCCACTCATCTCAAATTCACCTCTGGACAGCTAGCAGCAGTTAAAAACTAAACACACGCAAACACACAAAGCTGAGAAACAACCATTTCTGACAATCAACATAAACACCGCATGGGCTCTAGCACACTTCCTGATCCACCTCGACCAGCAATTTTCCTCTGCAAATACATTTCCCCCACCGAGTTAGTTCTCTTTCCCCTTTCAGAACTGAATTCTGGAACTCAACTAATCAAAATAGAAAAGCTTTACCATAGGCCAGAGGAAAGAGAGCAAACAAATTTCTTCTTCAAGAAGAATTTCTTCTTCAAATTTCTTGTATGGTTGCTATTTCCCTTTTAACACATAGTTGTGCTTCTGGAACACAAAATGTGTTCTCAGAGCGCTATTTCCATTCCATCTCCTAAACTCTAGCAACCTCAAAAGTTTCACACAATCACAAACTACCTCTACATTAAGTTGAGGAGAAAACCACTTGGGGTTATCTGGAAATATGACCAAAGCCAGAGGTGAGATTCAGCAGGTTCTAGCCTATTTGCTAGAACCGGTAGTAAATTTTCTAAGCAGTTTGGAGAACCAGTTGTTAGAAGCAATCTCCTTTTGTTTTTTATCACCTTAATTCTGTAAGGAAGACAGGAAAGAAACATCCTGGTGTTGTTTCTAGCCTAATCTTTATTGCCCTGCTTACAGAAACTGCCCACCCAGTCACATGACACCCCCCCCAAGCCATGCTCACCAAGCCACGCCCAAAGAACTGGTAGTAAAAAAAATTTGAATTCCACCACTGGCCAAAGCCCTTATTTTTCATATTTCCAGTGGCTTTTCTTCCTCTGAGCTGTGCTAAGATTTCCAGGAATAAAATAAAACCACCCTCAAGTCTACAAAATTCAAAGCATAGGAAAAGGAAGAAGGAAATGAAACTGAAGACTGCTCTTAAACATGGAAGGAGGAATAATATTTCACTGGGAGAAATACTTTTTTAAAATGATCTGCTTTTGGAAAAATCCACTCACAAAGTAAAAGGAAGCAAGAGCAGTTTTAGAGTCAAGATGTCAAATCCAGCTAGGTTTCCAGCTTTCTTAAATCGAGAGAGAGAGAGAGAGAGAGATTTTAAAGATTCCACCTTCACATGTTTTGCTTTCCTCCTTGGTTTTTATTTTCATAAAGGCTCAAAGATGTCGTGTCGCAGTGACTTTTTAGGCAAGCATTGCATTTTTATCCCTTCGTGACGGGCAAGTTGTCACCTTCTGCAACTCCCCATTTCTCTCCAGTGCTCTGCCTTGTCGATTCTTCCTGCCAGCGTGGCTCCCTGAGTCGTAGGCCTGTTTTAAATGTCTCTGTGACATAAAGGCAGTAGGATATGTGACAGAACATAACTGGGAGGGATTCGTCTCTGTTGTTTTTTCTGTGAAAAAGTGAAAGAAATGCAGCTAAAGGCAGGGATATCAAAGAGGACTGTAGATCTTTTGAGAAAAAACAAGGAGTTGTAACTGGGGGAGAAGGAGATGTGGGGTCCAGAGGATTTTAATGAACATTATTTATTCTGGCAGCACAGATAGCCATGAGTCAGGTAAGATGGGAAAATGTGGACCTTGTAATCTGTCATCACCATGGTTTTTATATCAAGTGGTTAGGCTCTTGCCCATTGGCCTACATGACATGTTGAGTGGGCCCAGGAATGGCCTTCTGTCTCCATCCCATCTGAGAAAGACACATATGCCTTTCTCAGACATGCCATAGCTGCTCTTGCTATTGTTAGAAGAAATGTCTCGGTTCATTCCAGACTGGGTCAAAAAGCACAGGACAATCACTTGAAGTGGAGATAAGACTGTACTCAACAGAGAAACAGACAAGTTAGCAATTGAAGATGGCCTCACATTTAATGGCAGGGTTAGTAATATTTATGAGAAAGCTGGGTCTTTGTTTTAGAGAGTACACAAATGTGATTCTCCTCAGGAGTCAAGCTGAGACCGGTGTGAATTGTATGTAATTTTCTTACCCTGCGCGGTGAGGTAATCTTCTCCTCTTTTGTCATGATAATAGATTTAAGGGCTGAACAGTTAGAAATGCTGGTCAGTTTTGACAGGAAACTGATGTAACAGTAACAGGAAGTTACTATAACTACTGGGGCTGATGCAAGAAGAGAATAAATCAGCATTAATATTGCTAGTTTAAGAAGGGGTCCACAGCAGTTATTACCCCTTTAAGGGATAGTTATATAAGGAAGACAGTAGAGGTTGTTCCTTCCTTCCGTGTTCTGTTTTGCTATTTGTTCCTTGTTTGACCTATTTACAGAGCAGAAATTCTCTGTGACTTACTAAGATATTTGCTGCCACATGTATTGTATATACTATTGTAGATAAACCACTATATATAGTAAAAGACTCTGTGTGCTGTGTTATTGCTCTTGGGTTATAGCATAAAAGGCAGTCACTCCATAAAAACCTCTGACTTCGCTTATACACTCTGACATCTTCGTGTGTCCAGGTGCCCATTTTGGGTGATGGGTCTGGAAAATCCTATTGTGCATGTAGAGAATTTCCATATCTTGTGGGGATCTTTTATGGGTTTTATTGAGTTGCTAACATCTGCTAATTTCCTAATGAGGGACCCACTAGTTTCAGTTCAAGTGGCAATATGGGCAGAAGAACATAAGGGGGTCTTTTGTTTGTTGTTTGTGGTTCACTTGCATGACAGGGAAGATCAGGGTTGGTGAATGGTCTGGGTGGCAAGGGTGGCATAAGGATTTTGCCTTCTCACACTACTTGCTGCAAGCCAACGTTTAAAAAAAATAGTGATCGTGTGCAGCCCAAGACAATAGAAATGGTGATAAGGGTAGTGACAGCCCTTTGCTGACCCATACAGATTACTAAGTTTTAGGCTTGGTCGAATCTGATTAGTTTTTGGAAGAGAGATTGTTAGAAAATATTGAGGACATAGGTTAAATTGAGGAGTCAAAAAGGACCTCAAAAGGAGCCATGAATAGATCACTTTTGTTTGAAAACTCTAGATACGTGTCTAGAGAAATCTACATATGCCCAAGTGTTGAGGAGCAAACTGGACTTAACTAAGATGTTATTCTTCAAATAGTTAGAAACTGTAGAAAATACACAGCCATGCCAAGAAAAATGGCTCAGGAAAATACTTATCCTTCTGGAATAGTTTTTGGTTTCTTATCCTTAGGATTGCATGTCTGTTTTAACATTAAAGGGAATGTAGATGTTCTTCCATTTTTCTCTTGTGTGAAGCTCCATTTGGTACAAGGCTAGAAAGAATGTCTTTTGATGGTACATAAACCACCCGAGTGCTCATTTGACAATTGTTGATTTTGTTTTGAAAAAGGAAACTCTTATAGAGCACCTATAGATAGTTGAGAAGTATAGTGATGTCTTTATCTAAAAAGTGAATTTCAGAAGAATTTACCACTTCTACAAGTGCATGTGAGAGTTGAGATTTAATTTCAGCTACTTCACTATAAATTGACCTCTGTCATAGAGATCTTCATACAAACAATCCAGAATGGGGCAGAAACAGGGCAGAAAAAACCATTTTCCATTTTTAATTATTTTTTCCTTCCGCTGCTCCCTCTCTTTTGGTTTTGTTTTTAAAAGACTCCCTTGAAAATTTCCACTGGTAATTTGAGAATCGTTCCATTGCATCCATTCGATTATTCTTTTTCCATTTAAATTTCATTATCTTTTTAAAATTTATTAATTAAAGTGTTCTTTCAATGTTGGTATCAAACAATTAATATACAAGCAGCAAGAGCCCAGAGAGAATCTCCATTCTGTCTGGGTTTCGCCTAACAATGGCCTTGCTTAGCAATGAAAATTCTGGTCTCAATTTTGGTCATAAATTGAGGACTACCTATATAGATGACAGGGCTGTTGTGTTTTCTTTCTCAGTGCAATAAGTGATGGGCGGATCTTACCTCCCCAAGAAAAAAATATGGATCCTGCAGTTGATTTCCCATTAGCTTGATCTACAGCCTAATGAAATTGGCATTATAACATATTTGAAGGACGGGGGGGATGTCAGCATGAGATGTCGATTTCTCTTCCTGATAACTATCACGTGTGGTATATCACTCAGATTCAAAATGGCAGGACAAGGCCGCTTATAGAGATGAATGATAAAACAATACTGCAATGGGGATAGGATTGGTTCTTTGGGTATGGGAACAAAATAAATCTTAGGAGATTATAAATGTGCAAGGCATGTTTCCCCAACTATTACGTTCACAGTGTAGTCCACATGCTTGTATTGAAGCCTCAGTTCAGTCCTCATCTTCTCAGCAAGATTTATACTAAAATACATATACTTACAGGCCTGTCTAATAAGCAGACTGGGGATACCGTTTCTTTGTATTGGATGAGTCCAGCTTTGTATTACTATATGCTGGAACAGTAATTTTGTTTTTCACATGGTGATGCTTGTTATTTTTACCCATTTTTTTTTAAACCCTGGCAGGTGATTGTCGCATCCAGACAAATCAAGGGGTTATGAAAGCACTCAGTTTAATTAAACAAAGGGAGAAGGTGATTAGTCATACAAATGTAAAGCAACAATCATGTGGATGGACTAACCCAACCTAACAAATGAATGAAGAATAGCTCCTGTACAAAAGGGAAAATTCAGTAACCAAACTACAGGAGATTATGCCGCATCCCATTGTGTGACCATTTGTATGCTTACAGGACTTAGTTCTTTATTAATAGAAAAATATGTACATGGTTCATCTAAATTCAGCCACTTCTTCCAACATCCGTGGACTAATATGAACGTTCAGTAGGCAGGGGAGACATAGCTATGGTAAATGGGCTTCTATAATCCCCTATAGGGTCTGAATTTATTATCTTACAGTCCCAGCAATATTTAATTTGAGATTGTGCATCTGTTTAGCTAATGTGCTTTACTTTGAAATGTATAGCAATTAAGAACACAACTTGGCATTTTATAAAATTGTTCTTTATTGTTCTAAACCAGATTGTTATGCTATGGAGCATGGAACGTTGCACATAAAACCGTATGAATCCTAAAATGATCGGAGCTGTCTGCCGGTTCAAATCTCACCAGGCTCAAGGTTGACTCAGCCTTCCATCCTTCCGAGGTGGGTAAAATGAGGACCCAGATTGTTGGGGGCAATATGCTGATTCTGTAAACCGCTTAGAGAGGGCTGGAAAGCACTATAAAGAGGTATATAATTCTAAGTGCTATTGCCATTGCTATCTGGGGAGATTGCAATCCATTGGCACATGAGCATATATAGAAAACAATATAATCTGAAGGGTGAGGTTGGTCTGGATGCTAATATATCCATGGCAAAGTATGTTCAACAAAGAAAGGAGCTTGCTTGTGATAACTATCCAGGACCTGAGCCCTTAGCAAGTCTCTTAGTTAAAATACTGTAGACCAAACATTAGTTTCCCTTACTGCAGGGTTTCCTAATCTCGACAATTTTAAAATATGTAGACCTTTGACTCTCAGAATTCCCCAGTCAGCATTGTTGGGGTAGAACAGGGTTTCCCAACCATAGTAAGTTTAAGATGTGTGGATTTCATCTCCCAGAATTCCCCAGTCAGCATGGTTGATTGGGGAATTCTGGGAATTGAAGTCCATACATCTTAAACTTACTATGGTTGGGAAATCCTGTTCTACCCCAACAATTTTAGAATATTGTTATGCATCCTTTTTAATGGCTATATATGGGAGGCACAATTCTGTTGATTCCAGTTGTACAGAGGTTTGTTCAAATGAGGAGTTAACACCCCAGGGCTCTTCTACAGAGCAGCATTCAGCTGCTGTTATTTGCTGAGGGAACCAGTATAAAATTATGCCATTGTTAAAATGTACTGCCTGTACCTTTGCTCTCTATTCTACTTTGACAACAAAGCCAGATCAAGGTTTTATCCTTCATGGGAATTAGAAAATGGAAAGGAGAATGTCCCCTTCTCTCTACTAGAGCGGTTTCCCTCTCCTCCATGGATCACTTAAGTGCCCAATCTGCAGACGGGCATGTAGCTTTGATACATGTCCAGAGCCATTTCAGGAAACACGTGTCAAAATTGCACCCATTCAGCATGGAATTGGAATTGAGGACAGCCAGTTTGCTCTTATGGCTAAGGTGCCATGTTATAAAGCAAGACATCAAGAGTTCGAATCCCACCTTAGAAATGAAAGCCAATTGGGTGACTTTGGGCCAATCACTCCCTCTCAGTCTAACTCACCTCAAAAGGATTATTGTTGTAGGAAAAATTAGAGGAGGAGGGAGGATTAGGTATGTTTGCCGCCTGGAGTTATTTGTAAAAATAATCAAGGCAGGAGATAAAGACAGATGATAGACAGACAGACAGACTTGTTCTTCCTTCTTCTCCTGGGTTGGTAACTAAAGGATGCTCCCCCCTCTCCCCCCCCCCCCCGATACTTCTGCTACCATCTCTCCAGGTTCTAGCCAACCCACAGTTCTGCTGTCAGGCCTGGCAAAGTTGGCAACAGAAGGAGAATAAGTCTTCTTCAACTCTAGAATTGCTGGCTGTGACACCACAAAGTTTTTTTTTTTAATAAAAGGGCCTAGATTTATTGCTTCTTCTAACTGACAGATGCCGCATGCCCTGAAAACTAGAAAGTGAAGTGGGATGGACAGTGCATAAAACATCAGTGCCTGGTGTTGTTTTCATGGGCC
Source organism: Myanophis thanlyinensis (assembly GCA_017656035.1). Classification (NCBI taxonomy): domain Eukaryota; kingdom Metazoa; phylum Chordata; class Lepidosauria; order Squamata; family Homalopsidae; genus Myanophis; species Myanophis thanlyinensis. Next base: position 2,236 of record JAEANM010019780.1, on the reverse strand, counting down.
GAGACTGGCCAAAAAAGCTCTTTGGAATGTCTCCCTTGTGACCTATAATAGAGCAGTTCACCAGAAGATGTAGAGCTTTTTCAGGGATGGCACTCCGGCTATGGACCTCTTTGCTCCGAGGGCTCTGCCTGTCAACCTTTTTATTGGTTTCTAGAAGGCAGGTCAAGAGAACCGTAATTCAGGGAGCTTTTAACTGGAAGTCAATATATATTTAAATATAAAACGGGGAGAGCCACATTGCTTCTTGTCCAAAGTAATGGTTTGTTTATACACTTCTCTACTTCACATTTTAACCCCACAAGTTTGAGCATGGATGATGAGGTCATCCAGAGGGGCTGACAAATTTGAAGGAAGGCAGGGAGAATACAAATATCCCAGTTAAATCAGACAATTAATACATACTAGAAAAAGACATATAAAAATCTGAAAATAAGCTTGACCATTTCATCGGTCTATCAAAATACATTTTATTTGCATTGTTGACACAATTGTATATATTAGATAACGCCATCCACATTTTAAATAACTCTTGTTGTGTTCCTTCTGCCCAATAATTTTCACTGCTTTTTCCAACTTGGGGCTGTATCCTGCTTTTTCCTTGTGCCCCTGACTCCCCCACCCCTGAATCTAATACAAGTTTGCCATGAAGTTCATTATGCATGGTGGAATATTGTGTGCGTGGGTATAAATATACATATATGCATATATATCTGAATATGGAAATGTATGTGGAAATGTGCCTGCCCGGGCATTTCCTGGGGTTAGGGATTTGTTTATAAGTCTGGAGATTTATTCTGTATCACAATGTATTCTGTGTTTCTGTGCTTTGTGTGATTATACTGATGGAGGCTCACTCAATTTTGCTACACACATGTTATGCATTGACAATAAAGGATTGAACTGAATTGAATTGAATTGAATTGAATGCATGCATTCATGGGAACTGCAAACAAGATGCCAGAGAAATGAAGATGCTCATCCTATTCACATAAGGGATAAAAGGAGAGAAACAACTTCAGTCCCTCGTCCTTTTTTTTGCTGAGAGGGCAAATTTGAGGGAAGTAATAGTAGCAGTCCACTTTCCCCTTTCCCCTTAATACAATATGTTCCTTCACCCAACAGTCTGGACAGCCTCAGGATGTGCAGGAGACAAGAAATAAAGAAAACTAAATTGTATCATTTAATCTGCCTTGTAGAGTATTAGTGTTATTGTTTGTCTCTCCCTTAGTTTCTAAATGTAGTTATATAAATTGTCTGCTATCAACTCAGTATAAGAAATAGAGAGAGGTTGTGTATGTGCATGTCTGTATATAGATGGATAGATGGATCGATATAGATATTGATAATCCAAAAGGCAGTGTGATGTATTGCCAGAACTGCCTGTCAGCTCTATAACAACAAAAATTAGTCACCTATCTCCGGATTAAGGGTCAACTAAAGGAACATTAATAAGACACTTAAAGAAGCAAGCTTAACCTTGTTATATCTTTTTTTAAGGAAGTAATGAGGCACTAAGCTAAAGTATGCTCTCCGTTTTGAATGAAATTATTCTGTTAAAAATACCTGGCTTCCAAATTTTCAATACTTTTGAGAACAAAACCAATTTTACTCCACACATTGAGCATCAGGTCTTCCACAGGAGACATTAAAATGATGAGAAGCTGCCAGAACCAAAATGTGGGGACAAAAAACCCTGTTAGCTAAATGTAATTCAAAGATATTTTGAAATACTTTTCTATTCATAAATGCAATCAGAACCTCTCTTTTTTTTTTGCAAAGTTATTTATTTATTTTCAAAAAAATTGCAGTGTTAGCATGCATAACAACTTTCCTTAGAATTAGATCCAGTAGAAACATCCCATGGAGAACTTAGAAGAATTCTGATTTGTAAGAGGAACATCTTTCGGGACAAGGACATGTGGTTATTTATTTATTTCATCTTGGCCCAAAGTGTGAATCCATACAGCTACTAACTTGCAGCAGAGGTTACATACCTCATTTGGTTTATGTACTGGGGTGATGATGACATATGGGCTGTCAACATCAATCCTTTGTCATAGAAACTCACTTCCTCATGGTCTTGGATCTCTCTATAACTTGCTGCAGAGAAGAGGGACATATTCAATTGAACCACCCTAGTGAAACCCAGTGAGGGTTTAAAGAGAAGGGGCGTTGGACTTACCTGATACGCTCCTTCTCGTCGTGTAGAGAGATAATCCATAGATAAATGGGTTAT
>JAEANM010019778.1:0-12276 GCA_017656035.1 Myanophis thanlyinensis | reverse complement strand
TTCTTTCTTTCTTTCTTTCTTTCTTTCGCATCTAAACTAACAGCCATTTCAAGAGAAAAAAATATTTCCCTCCCTTCCACATCCCTCTGGAATGTGGAACTATTGCCAAAGATTCCTGTAAACAGACATTTTACCTGGCACTTTGAATGCGACCACATCCGTGAGAAGGGATTCGTCTTGTGCTTTCTTGGCCAGAGTGTGTGAACGGAGAGCATATTCATCTTGCTCCAAACGTGATATAGCAAATGCAGCTGCCAGGCGATCTGCTGAATGGCCCATGGTCTCATTGGTGGAAAATTCTGCCACTGCAGGGAGCTAGAATTATTGAAAATATTGCATGTGAAGATCAGTTTCCCTCAATTCAATGCAGACAGCTCCATTATCTAATAGCTGAAGGTTATTACAGAGCAATGTAAAATATGTACTGTAACACTGGCGTGCATGGCTCACCTTTTGCCATCTCTTGTTTAATCTACTCTTCCTCCTAAGATGCTTCACCTACAAACTTAGTCATGACTCTTTCCTCCCTCCTTCCCTCTACTTTTTCTTTCAGCAAAGGAATTCCATACGTCAACCTCAACCTCATTTTGCTCTGTTATGTAATGAGTTTCTCAAGTTTGGGAAAAAGAATGACAGCTTACGAAGAATTAAAAGACATCTGCACATTTTTTCTTTATCAGATAGCCAACTCTCCAATAAGTTAACAGATGTTCGGCAAAAGGTCAATAAAGTTAGAACTAAATTAAATGCTAAGCTAAATATATCCAATCTCCAAGTTTTTTGTAACAAATCTCTTTCCCATTCCAATAAATCTGGTTAAAGAAGCCTATATAAGAATCTTGGGGAAAATTTGTGAACAATTGTTAAGGGCTTGATATGATACATCTCTTCTAGTGTGTAGGCATTATTCTCCTCTCCCCAGAATTCTCATAATGGCTGTCAGAAAGCAAATGATATAGACTACTTCTTTTATAAATTGCTTTCTAAACCAAAATGAATGAAAGTTGAAGATGTGGTATCCAGGGAACAGTCAGCAACCATTTTTGGCCATAGTGTGTCTCTAACTGATTATTCTATTCATCCTTGCTCATTTTCTGAATTTGTTCCTTAGGAAGGCAGTGAAATGAAAACTATTTCCGGTTTTACCTCAGGTGCAAAGTAATCAGGACGGATTTTGGAGATCAGAGATAACTTCTGGCCCAATCCTTTTGCTCTTGAAAATCCAAGCAAAATCTTCCTCATCTTCCGACTATGTCTGATAGGAACATCGGACATCAATTCAACACCACCAGCAATTACCACATCCATCTGGCCAGATGCAATGAGGCTATATGCTAGAAAAATCAGAAGGCATATACATGACAGTTACCATGTTGAAGACTGATCGGTTTCCTGACTGAAAAAAAAAATCCCTTCAATTACTTTTTTATGCTCTTCAGAACTGGCCATTTCTCAGCCTTGTACTTCATACACATCGTGGAACTTTTCAAGCAGAAGATGAGGGACAACTGATAAAGTTACATTTAGAGTTAAGGATTCAACAGATAACAATTTTTTCGTAAAGAATTCACTTTAAGAGCTTTAAAAATTCAACTTTATAAATCCAATTAGGTTTCTACTTTATATGACTCTAGGTATACATTTATACTTTTAAACCTTGGTTTCTTTCATGTGCTCTGTTTATTTGCATATTATCTTTTGCCTATAAATTTAAATATTTATCCAGTTTATAAAGGGGCTGGGTAAAATCTGTTATACATCCTATTAGAATGAGGCATGTGAAAATTAAAAAGCAAATCAAGTTGTAAGAATGAAATTCTCTGAAGCAATTTACATTACTTTAATGTAACCTATTTTAATGTAACTTGGACTGCAACCTCCATGTAAATGTTTCTTAGCATTTTAAAACTAGAAACAGATTTTTATGTCTTTTTTTTTTCAAGAGATGGCCTCTGTTGAATAAAACAGATGGCTATCAGCTGCCAAATGGCAGATCACTGAGGACATTTCAGGCGTCATACTTTATTCTTTGTCCTCCTGATAAAATTTGGTGCAAAACTCCAGGAATTTGCAACCATAACTAAGACTTTATTTTTTACTGTAAGACTAAGCTGATCACTTGTTAATATACCATAAAATATCCAAACATCTTCCAGGGGGCAAATTCTACTTTCCTTTAAACTCTGAGTTAGAATATATATTTATTTTTATTATTAAACTTTGATGCCACCCATCTTACTGAGGCAAGTCTGGACAGCTTACAGTCATACAATTAAAATACCACATAAAGCATTAAAACAATAAATATGTGAACCAAACATTTAAAATTCAGATAAAATTTAATTAACCAAGACGGAAAGGAAAGGAGTGAAGTATGCATGGGGAGGCGGCTGGGGTGTGACTACTACATTAACCACCTCCAAGTTGCCACTCTTCCATTGGGGTTCCAGGCCAGATGGCAGAGCCTGGTTCTCAAGCTTTTTCAGAAGGCCAGAAGGGTAGGTGCAAATCTCACGGGGGGGGGGGGGGGGGGGGGGGGCCGGGGGGGCGCGCTAGATGTTCCAGAGGGCGGGTGTCATGGCACAAAAGGCTCTTCTCCTGGATCCCACCAGCTGAAATTCCTTGAATGACTGATGGGTCCACTTCTACTGGCATGGATGGGGCAGGCTAATCCCATCAGCACAAGCAGGTTCCTCAGATAATCTGGATCCATGCCAGGACTTTTTAGGTGATAACCAACACCTTGGATGAGCAATTATTGAGGCCCTAAGGCAGCCCATGTTACATCACTGTTCTGCGAGCTGCACTGGTTGCCACTGGCAACCAGTGCAGCTTGCGGATGAGTGATGTAACAAGCGCTGTCCTAGGGCCTCAATAACTGCTCATACAACTGGTTCTACACCAGTTGAAACTTCCAGAGACTCTTGAAGGGTGGCCCCAAGTAGAGCATGTTGCAACAGTCCAATATTAAAATGTAACAATCAATTCTACTTGAGAAATACATTTTCCTGCACGTTTACTGCGTATTTATATATGGTCCTTATTTAATCAAGCAGAGTAACATACCAGTTGTCATTGCCTGGTTGGAAGATATGCAAGCCATGGTGACAGTGTGAGCAGGAGTTTTGTCAGAGAAGCCAGCTCCCAAAGCAGCCTACATAAAAGTCAGAAAAGAAAGCACAACATTGAGAGATGTCTAATTTCTACAATTCTCATGATACATTGTAGTCCACAGTTTTCAGCATAGCAGATTTTGTAAGAATCTTGCAGAGAAACTCAGGTTGATGGATTTTATCTTATAGGTGTATTAAATGATTGGGTAAAGATAGCAGTAGCACTTAAACTTATATACCGCTTCATAGTGCTTTACAGCCCTCTCTAAGCAGTTTACCAGGTCAGCATTCTGCCCCCAACAATCTGGGTTATTTTACTGACCTCGGAAGGACGGAAGGCTGAGTCAACCTTGAGTCGGTCAGGATCAAACTCCTGATTGTGGGCAGAGTCAGCCTACAATACTGCATTCTAACTACTGCGCTACCACAGCTCTTGTAGAAGGCTTTTGCTCGTCAAATTTTTTAGAGTCAACAACTAATTCAATAAAGTTTGTTTCTGTTTAACCAATATTAAATAAACATTTTTGTTTGATCAATATTAAAGAGCATTTTAAAAGAATATAACCAGAGCCTCTGCTTGTTAATTATAATCACTCTTTGTACTGCAATTTTCAGCTTATTGAAAACAGAATGGTTCGTTCACATCTCATACTAAGTCATAATTTGTGATTTTGGCTTAGCTGATTTGACAAACCCAGTTAATTGACTCAAACCATAGTTAAACCAAAAATGGCGTATAAAATATGTGAATCCAGATCACCAAATGTGACAAACAAGTTCACCCTATAGCAACCACAGATTAAGAAATTCGTTTAGTTGTAATAACCAAATGGTGAATTCCACAAATCAGAGTCCAAAGTTCTTGGTTATCTGTCTGCCTTGGCTTACAAACGTATGCATAAAATAGCTCGTGAGGCTTTGAGCCTAACTGCAGAGACACCATATGTAAAAGATGCTTTGCACATTTTAACTAGCACGAGAGTAATCCTAGAATTGCCAGGAAAAGTACTGAAAACTAGCCTTCCAATGAGATCACTGGGACTTGCAAGCAGTGAATATTTTCCTGTCTCAATAACACCAGAGAAAAGGCTGCCCCAGGTCCAGTTACCTAATTGTACAGTGAACCAGAATGCCAAAGTCATTTTTATCTGGAAAATGTAACATGAATCTTATTTTACCCACCCATGAAATGAAGTTCTCTCAGAGACATTTTACTTATGTTGGGAATTATGAAGAGAGAATGTACCACAAATGCCTCTCTGCTTTTAGTTAAAAGGGGAGGGGGAGGTGCTACTGAATGGAAAATACGGCATGGTATCGCAAAGGAAGATAGCTCAGTCGAGGGAGCAAAAGTTTAATCTCAAGCCCGTCTCTGCTTAATACGCTGTTAGAAGCAGGACTTCAAATCCCCAGAGTCAGTATGAAAATCTGAAAAACTGGGAACAGAAGAATAGTCAGAGGTAGAATATTCTAGAAGGACTAATGCAGTGCTCCAATTTAATCAATCTTGGTTTCTATGATTCAGCAGTAAAATGCCTAAACAAGGTATCCTCGGTTACACAACACCACACAACATTGCTTCACTGACACAAAGCCAACTGGGGTAAAGTTCAGCATGAACATTAAAATGAAAATGCGTTACTTGCTCAAGCGGAGAATCAGATAAGCAAAAATTGGTGACAGGTGAAGCAATACAGAGAGGAAATGTAAGCAGTAAGCATTTACTATGATGTCTAACTGCTAAAAATGGCAGCTTTGGGGCTTTTATTATTAAAACTTCATTCAGGTGCCTGCTTAGTTTTTGAAAGGCAAACACGAATGCTCTTGAAATTGTCAGAAATAGGAGATGATTTGACATGCTTAAGGTTTATGAACAGAACAAATAATAAATATAGGTTTGTCAACAAGTTACAGGGCAAGTCCATCATTCAAAACAACAAAAATCATTGTCATCAAAACTAGGTAAAATGAAACTGAAGTAAAAAGGTTGATATCTGTGAGTGTGCATACATAAGAAAATACTTAATCCTAAAGAATTGGACTTAGTCCTTTTCAGGTATCAAGTTAATAATCAACAACCCTTACATTCTTAGCTTCATTTGACTTGGGCAGTTTGTTTGGGTTCTCAGTAGTTTTTGCATATACAGTAGGAGCTGCAGACAAGCAAATGTGCTTTCAGGAAGTTTTTTTTTTGGGGGGGCTGGGGGTACCTTTGAATTAGTGTTAACTCTTGGCAAATGCCTAATTTAATTTAATTTAATTTAATATCAGGATTTCTGTATCGCCCCCAACTCCCAAGGGACTCGGGGCAGTGTACAGCCAAGAAAAAAAAACATATAAACAATTTAAAACCAGTTAAAATTAATTAAATTAAGGCTGATTAAATTATAAAATTTAGACAATTAATAATTTAAAATTTAAAATTCAACAAATTAAAATTTAAAAATCAGATTCAGAATTTAAAAAGCTTAGACTAATCCTTACAATTTTCTTGGCCAGATTTTTTTGGAATTGGTTTATTATTGTCTCCTTCCTAGAGCTGAATATGATTGGCCCAAACCATAAAAGTTAAGTTGCCCAGAATTACCATCAGTGAGCTGGGCAGCCATGTATGTTTTCTTAATAAACATTTAAAAGGTGCTTCAGACTTGCCCATCTGTTATTTAAATCAGCCTGTCATTTTTCATGTTCTAAATACCCAAAGCAAACAAACATAGCTATGCCTGCTTTAAGGGTTACATTGACTTTAATAATTTCTTACAGGAGTCACTCCTTTTTTAGGAAGATCAGCAGCAGGAAAGCACTGGAAAAAATAGGATGGGAGCCCTGTAGGAAAACGGCAAAGGTGGGGAGGTGACAGGTGGTCTGTGATGAGTAGGATAGCAAGAAGATTGATGGCAGCAATTAGAAAGTACCATCCATTAGGCTTATAGCATAAAAAGTGACAAAAGGCAGAGGGGACTCTAGTCTGGGGTAGGTGGTGAGAGAAAACTGGCAGATACAGCATCAGGCCCTGCAGGTTTTAAAGAACAGGAAGCAGAAAGAAACATTTCTTCATGTGTATCAAATCTGCAAAATGACAGGCAGGCCTTTTAATGCATGCACAAAATGTTTTGATGTTTAGGATGACTTGATATTTAGAAAGTAAATCTGATATAAAATTCAGTTTTATTTGGAAACCATATATAGGCTACAATTTTAAACATGGAAATGCACCATATTCAAAATTATGGTTTCAGAGGTTATATTCTAACCTAATACAGAGAATGTATATTAGGTAAAAGCTATCATCTTTTATCATCTGACAAGACAGTATAAATGATACAGAGATCGTTTATACTGTCTTGTCAGATGATAAAAGATGATACCTTTTATCATCTGTAGTTTTTCTCTCTCTCCTTTTTAAATGTTTGACAGTGTTAGCCAAAGACTTAAAACCATGTCTAATCAAAGATGATTTGATTAGAAAATGGATATGAAATGTTTTATTGTATTATAAGTTTTAAATAAGGTATTAGAGCATATTTGTCATATATTTTACATTTGATCCAGGCTTCTTTTACTGTTTATATTTATCAGTGTTATCTACTTTTTATAATCTTTTAAATGCATATTCATGTCTTCTTCTAATTTAACAAACTTTACAGTATAACAGATAACCCCTTCCCCCAAATGGAACCATTAAATAAAAGTTTTATTGCAAGTTCCAATCTGGGTCAGTCACTTCATGAGTCTGAAAGCTCAGAAGACTAAGCTTCTGGTCCTGGTGACCAACCCCGTTTGGTTCAAATCAAATCAAATCAAATCAAATTTTGTCACATACACAGTCATACATGGTACGAGAATGCAGTGAAATGCGTATGCGACCATTCGCAACCATAGGTAGTAGGGAAAGAGATAGTCTAGACAGGGTAGGAGAATAAATTTGGAGTGAGGTAGATTATGGGAGTACTGTTAGTCCTGGTTGTTATGGTTTATGGTTTAGGCGAATTGCCTGTGGGAAGAAGCTTCTCCTTAGTCTCTCTGTGTTGGCTTTCAGGGAACGGAGGCACTTTGCTGTCCGCATCATAGTGAACATCACATGTTGGGATGGCTGGGTTCCTGCAACATTATCTTAGAACTATGATGGAGAACCTATGGCACGGGTGCCATAGGTGGCACACAGAGCCATCTTGCTGGGCACACACGCTGTTGGCCAACTTACCTCCAGCTAAGCATGCACATGCGATTACTGCATGCATACGCGATTACCGCATGCACGCATGTGCGATTGCAGAGACCCAGCTGGTCTTTGGGCCTCCGCTGTGCATGTGCGCGATTGCAGAAGGAAATCCAGCTGGTCTTCGGAGTTCTCCTGCGTATGCATATCCGATTGCTCATGTGTATGTGAGTGCCTGTGTGCAGCGCGTATGCATTGCACATGCAAAAGCTGCATGCATGCGCAGATGGTGCAGTTGCGCATGCAGCACATGTGGAGGAGCTGCACTCAAGTGCGGATGGCATGCGCAAAGCACACACATTTCGGCACTCGGTAAGTAAAAGGTTCGCCACCACTGACTTAGAATATGTATATTTCCCTTCATTCATACATTTATTACATTTCAATATTGCAAAAGAGATACATCTCCATTTTTATGTCACAGAAGCCAGATTCCACTCAAAATTAGTTCCTTCATCTCCCCCATCCCATCCAAGTCTTGTGATTCTTTTATTGTTTAACATACCTCTCTAGCAACATTACTTGTTTTCACTTCTTGGATAACAGTGCCTAACAAAATGTACTCAATAGCTTCCTTAGGCACATCAGTCCGATACAGCAAGCCTCTGAGGGAACAAATCAGAGAAAGAAGACACTTCAGTGTCAAATCAAGAGAGTTTTAAAAAATGATAACAGAGATGATAGAGGGGATTGAGTACATGCCTTAAGAGTACAGACAGAAGGAACTTGATTATTCAATCTGAAGAAAAGAAGGTTATAGTCTGGCAAGATTATGTCCATTAGTGTAAGCAGACATTTTAATCACATCTATCTATAGTATGAGAGTCACTGTGATGTTCTGGTTATGGCAGGCTAGGAACCAATAGACTGCACATGAAGCCAGCTGGATGGCTTTAGGCCAGTCACTCTGTCTCAGCCCTAGGAAGAAGGCAATGGCAAATCACTTCTGAAAAACCTCACCAAGAAAACTGCAGGGACTTATCCAGGCAGTCTCTGAGAATCAGATACAAATTGGCTCTCCAAAAATTTCCAAAACCCCTGACCCAAATTTTGTTACATACTAATCTGCTGGATCTAGATAGTTCTAGAGTAAACAGCAATCTTGACAGGATTTTTGTTGTTGCTCCTTTGTGTAAGTGATTAAATTATCTTGTGTATTTTTTAATTCTGGAAATTATCAAAGAACAGGCAGGTTTCAAAACACTCTTCCCTCACTACAGTAAATGCTTCCCAGAACAGGCCAAGAGGTTACCTTGGAAAGAGTCATACTTTGCTACAGCCTGTGCAGTTTTGCTCCCATAGCCCATAATCCACCTTCCTTTGAAGTTAAACAAAATAGTAAATGTAGTCCTTGAATTAAAGTATGATTTTACATGGCATTGCAATTGTAAATCTTTTTATTTTTTTTACTGGATTTTATTACTAGGAAAGTAGTCCTTTTCATTCTTATAAGCTAAGTCACAAGGTTCTAGGGCAATGCTTTAGATCTGATTTGGGGAAAATGGTTCAGAATGCAAGAAAAGGTGAATGCAGTAAATTCCTGCATTTCACTGGAGAAGCTACCTCTGTTCTAAGGACTCTGTGGCAGTTTCAGTTCATTCTGCTTTAATGAATCCAGAAAGAAGCTATATTCCTGCTCTTGGGAAAAGTACTTCTTCCCAAAGTATTGAATCCAAAGTATTGCAAAGCCCTAGATCTTACAGGACAGGACACAACAAAATTTAGGACATTTCTATCTCAAATTCTTTTTTAAATTTACATTTAAGTGTTTTACTTAAGATAAAGACAAATCTAAAAAAAATATAAAAAAAGGTGCAAGGTAAGGAAAAAAAAGTTATGCAATATAGTCACCTCTGAATTTATCTTTAACAGATAATTATGATCTTATAATCTTCTCTCCCTCTTAGATGTCAAACAAATCCCTTTAGCCCCTCAGTTCACATTTTTTTAAAACCCTCAATCCATCTCATATTATTTTTCTTCTTTCAGCAAAAACTCCATATAAGATAACATTTCAACTGGAGACTGGGAATTTAGTCCCATCTTAAGCACGAAAGCGGCTGGATAACTTTAGACCAGTCACGCTCACTCAGCCCACCCCACCCCACAGGGTTGTTGTAAGGAAAAAAGGAAGAGGAAGAGCTCACTACCTTGAGTTATTTCTAAAAATAATAAAGGTGGGATAAATAAAGATAAATAAAATTCAATATACAGATGAAAGAATTCAAAGTACATTAGGAAGACAGTAAGGTGAATTATTCTCATCTATATTTATTGGGAGCAACAATGGCAGCATTCTACTGATCGCAAAAAAGAGTAGTTTGATAAAACAAGAAAGAAGAAAAAGTACTTCAGGCACAAAAAAATAAAGCAGAACAACATCCCTAAACAACTCTCTATGAACTAAATCACAAACCAAACTGTTCCACTTCTATTTATTTACTACTTACATCAGTGCTGCCCTGGCTAAGTCATGTGGCATTAAATCTGCATACCTAAAGATTAGAAGGGAAAGAAAAAAACACCTTTTCATTAATTCCTGAAAAATAAATTGCAGTATAAGCTGAAAAATAAATTAGAAAGCCTTTAAATTTGGTTGTTTCTCTGTTAACATTATCTATATCTCTTCCCAAAAGTACCCAAGAGGTTTTATAAATTATATAAAGGGAAGATTTAATACTCACGAGGTCCCGGACTGCAAAAATGGAATACGAACACCATCCACGACTACAATATTCTTCATCCCATTTTTAGCTAGGGTTTTCTTAGTTTTGGCTTCAACTGCAGTAATAATAAATTATTATTAGAAAAACTAGTAAAACTAGAACAAGAATTATCATAAAATAATTGAAAACCAAAGCATTTGTTTATTTGTTGCAAGGGATTAAAATAATTTTACACTAGGATAAGATCAATAGTGTTTATTTTAAAGTTTGCCTAAAAACATCCAAAGCTTACAATTTATTCCTTCTATTTAATAAAGTTAAGATATTTATTGTTTGATTTTTCCATCTGTAGTTTCAATGAAACATGAATAAACATCAAAATTAGAATCCCAGAATTTCAAAACTTTTTAAAATATATTTGTGGGTGTAATACACACACATGCACATAATAAAGAGTCATACTAGCAGATATGTTTCTGTTGTTTCACAACAAGTTTTGAATTTAATTTATGTAATTTCAGATCTATTTTAAATCCTAATTTATGAGATAGCATAGGAGTGCAAGTACAATAGTGATGTGCAGACAGATTATTCATATTTTTTCTGTACCTGTTGTGAGTAACTGGGATGAGCAGCTGAAAGATCTCAAAGCTGCAATGTAAGAAAATCAAAATATAACAACATAGGTAAAACATACAATAATGTCATTCAGACATAAAAACAAAGCAAATTTTTCATAAGCTTCTAACTAATCATGAGCTAAGACGATCAGAGAGAAAGTACTGTGACATTTAGAATACAAAAGCAAAAAATGAATAATATGATAGGAATATGATATGGATAGGAGCATTTCACTGCATATTGTAACATGTCTGACTGTGTATGTGACTAATAAATTTGAAATTGAATTGAATAGTATGATAGCAGCTGCATCAGAAAAAGAGCAATGAAACTCAGAAAAAGTCAATGAACTGGGTATTTTGATTATCTAAAGGAGAAGAACTTACAGAATTTGGCTGCCCGTGGAATGATGGTAGGAAGAATTTTCATGCCACAAGTCAACAAGGATGCCATTTTGAAGCCTGAAACAGGATGAAGAGATTGCTGTCATTTGTCTTAGTTAGCTTGTTATTGTGGGCATAGAGCCCAGTTCACAGATTTATTCAAAGTAGCCAAGCTCATGGTTCCCCAACTAGTTTCCAAGAAACACTGGGAAGTTTTCATGCAGCAAGGCAGAAGCAGAAACCATAATTTTATTTTATTAATAACAGATAATACAAAGTAGATGAAATTACTTATTTTATATTGGAACTTTGTTTGCAACCTGGTGAGTATAATTCTTGCTTTAATGCTTTCAACAAGGTTTTGCTCATGCAAATATACTTTGACAAGAACATTCTTTCAAATGCTTTGTACTACTTTATCATCTACCTTCTGTTACATTTCCCAGTTTATATATGTCCTGCTCATTTTATTAAATGTTACTGTAATATTATGGTTTTGGAGATGAGCTTGGAGCTCCAAAAAGGAGAATCAGCATAGTGTAGCAATTCAGAAACTGAACTGAGATAGGAAAGAATCCGGTTTAAATTAACATTTAGCTATTTATGTGATTTCATTGAGTGGCTTTCTACATAGAGATATAAGAACTGATTCAACCTGCTGCATGAAATGAAATTGGAAAAAAGATTTTGAAGAACTATTATATACAAATACTTTGTACCTGGAACAATGCAGGATATATGCAGGATCAGTCACATAATATTGATCACATAATACAAAAGTCAACCCTTGAGTCTCTTTTCTGCTATGAACTACAATTATGATAGAGAAAATCAATATGCCCTATTATATATGGTATTTTAATTATCTTTAGTGTTATTGCAGTTTAATAATATATAAAACAAAAATATAAAACCAGTACAAAAAATTATGACAAACAAAAGTATAAAACAAACTAATCCCTGATTATTTTTTTGCTAGAGTGTTCAGTGTTGGATATTGAACACTGAAGCCATCGAAATAGAGAAACACCCCCATAATACGAACAAATGGGATGATATCTCCCGCCTACCAGACATCTGGAATTTAGCCCTCACCAACAAACGAGTCCCAGCCACAAAAACCAACACCAGACCCAAAACAACACAGGACACCACCGCCAATATATATATATATGCAGGTCTAGGTCTTTTCGGGTGTTTTCCCATGTAAGTTTCAGAGTCTTTTTGCAACGTTTCGGCAAGATCCCACTCGCCATCTTCAGGCTGGTGCCTTC
>JAEANM010019777.1:0-12276 GCA_017656035.1 Myanophis thanlyinensis | reverse complement strand
CAGAAACAAAGGCAGAATATAAGGAAAAACAGATAGATGACAGATTAAATAGATGGAAAACCAAAGCTTTGCATGGATAGCATTTGAAAAACATTGAAGGAAAATGGCTTAAGATGGGAACCATCAAGAAAGAAACAGAAGGTTCAATAATCGCTGCTCAAGAACAAGCACTACAAACAAATGCCATGAAAGCAAAGATTAAAAAAACCACCAACAATCCAAACTTTTGACTTTGCAATCACAAAGTTGAAATTGTTTCACATTTAATATGTGAGTGCAGCAAAATTTCACAAACTGATTACAAAGCTAGACATGACCGAGTTGCTAAACTAATCCACTGGGCATTATGTAAAAAACATGACTTATCTGTATCCAAAAAATCATGGGAGCACAAAGTTGTCGAAAATGAGAAGGTAAAGATCTTGTGGGACTTTCGAATACAGACAGATCATCATTTAGAACACAACACGGCAGATATCACAATCAACCATAACTGAAGTATACAGTTTATTGATATTGCTGTACCAGGAGATGCCAAAGTCGAAGTAAAAGAAAAGAACTAGAAAAAAATCACAAAAAACCACGACCTGGCCATCAAAAGCACCCGATTATGGATGAAACATGTGACAGTGATACCCATTGTCTTCAGGGCATTTGGCACCATGTCCAAGAATTTTACAGAGTACATCAAGAAATTGCAGCTTCCTGCAATTCCTGCAAACACCAGCAGAACTGCAAAAAACTGCACTGCTTGGAACAACATATATTTTGAGAAGGTACTTGGTCGATACCTAGAATGCTGGTAGCAACCTGTATCAACCATCAGTGCCAGTCAATTTTTGAATGTTCAGTTGACTGAGTTTCATGTTTAATGAATAAAGTGTATAATAATAATAGTTCCTGCTCCCAATGATTACTATGTCCCTTACCAAGACTGTGCAGACTGTACTGCTTTAATAGAAAATAAGGCAAACTTTTGTCCTGTACAAAGAAAATGTGTGAGGAAATGTGTTTTATCACCTAATTGCCTATATATAGGTATCTCATTTGAAAGTGGAGTACTCGGTGATGTTCTTGTGGTGGCATAACCTTGTTCTTTCATCTGATAAACGTCATTAATCAGAGGTTTGTATTCTCATTCCTTAATTGCAAACTGTAAGGATGCAATTAAGGTATGAGAATACAAACTGCAAGGTGCAAACTGTAAGGATGAAAATCTAACAATTTGACAGAGGAACTAATTACCCTGAGCATGGTGAGTTCCCCTGCAGTAGATATACAGGTATTTGGTTAAACACTAGAGAGCTATTTATCTGTTTGGGATGGTGTAATTTCTGCACAGTAAGGAGATTAGACTTGATGGCCCAAATGTCCTTCCTAAATGGAATTCTGTGATGAAGACAATCATATACTGTAATATCTTGAACACTCCTTGAGTCTTCTTGAATTTCTAATATCAGTTGAATTTTGTAATGTTGATTTCAGTCCAAATTATAATGATTCATGGTATAATTTGGATACTATAATCAGTTAGATAATTTTACATTAGATAAAATGAAATAAACTATGAAAACTGAATTATTCTGATAGTTTTGTTCATTAGGCTTATTATATTAACATTCTTGTTTGTGTATACAAATACACATGCACACACGGGCCTGTACAACTTACAAATATTCATTTTTCGAGCTGCTTCATTGTTCCTGTCTAAACTTTCAGGTATCAGCAGTTAACTAGGGATATACCAGTAATATTTTTTTCTGATACCTTCTTAAAATAAGACTATGAACAGTAGGAGAGCTTGAGGGAAAGATGGATGTTGGCAAAATCCATACTAAAGTTTAACTGTTTCTTGTTTAGTCCTCACTGTCTCCAACACAATTGGACACAAATTAAAAATCAATTAAATTATTATATTCATTACAAATGCCTCGGCTCTTAATTGGAAAAGGGTATCTCAATTTCAGAATTAACTGGCTGAAGATTAAAGTATCCATTGTTAGCTCAGGTTTATTGCAAGATGACATGTTGCCACATATAGAATAAGTTCTCTTAAAGCAACAGTCTTCAAACTTTGCAGCTTGGCTGCCTGGCTGGGGGTAGGGAAGGAGAACCAGGCTGTGCGAGTGGCATACATGCATGCACGCAAGCTCGACTTGCGCAAACAGTGGACCTATTATATAAATTGAGCTCACGTGTGTGTGCATGCATGCCGGCCCTCCACTTGCACAAGTTGAACTGCATGTGCATGCCAGCCCACTGCTCAGGGCCTGGGTTCTGTATAGGACATGGCCCAGTAGTGTGGTCGGGAATGGGGACCCATCAAGAGCAATTCTCTGGCAAAACGCATCAATGAATACCAACTAGCAGTCAGAAAACATGATGACTTTTTAAATTTTTTTACAACATATGGTCAGACTTAACCATAGCTTCAATAGGGAAACTGGCTATCCTAGACCAAATTCAAAACTCTAGGGGATTTCTAGAAGCCTGGTACTCTGACAAATTAGTCATCAATAGAGACATTGACATAAACAATATCTATATACTATTCAAAAGAGACAGTCCAAACAAGAGACAAGACAAAAAGGGAACAAAGGATCAAAACACCTCCCCACAGCAATCAACACCCAGATGAGCACAGATTCACTCCAAGATTTACATCAGACCAATCAAGAAGTAAACAATACCCCAATCAAGGAACTGCTAAACAAACTAACAGCAAACAGCCAGACCAGATAACCTCCAAAACATATGAAGAACTGTTGCAAGAATTGGTTTAGTTTAATGAAGAAAAGTTTAGGGGGTGACTTGATAACAGTGTTCCTATATCTAAGGGGCTGCCACAGAGAACAGAGGGTCAATCTATTTTCCAAAGTACCAGAAGGCTAGACAAGAAACATGGATGGAAACTAATCAAGGAGAGAAGCAACTTAGAACTAAGGAAAAATTCTCTGACAGAACAATTAATCAGTGCCAGGGCTGGGCTTCAGAAGTTGTGGCTGCTCTATCACTGGAGGTTTTTAAGAGATTTGACAAGCATTTGTCTCCTGACTGAGCAGCTGGTTGGACTAGAAGACTTCTAACGTCCCTTCCAACTGTATTATTCTGTTAAATAGTAGTTTACATTAAAATAAAGGGCAAGTACGGATGTAAAAATGAAACCAGAAATAAATAACAAAACCAAAATACAATAAATAATTAAAACATATTTCTTTGCCTCGTGCAGGAATGATAATAGTGAAAGAATGAAAAAAAAAATCCCTCTTTACACTCTGGCTTTCTATCCCCAAAATGCTATTTTCAGCATTTAAAAAAATAATTTGTAGTAAATCCTACCACTCATTTATTGAGAAATGTCTGCAATTGGAAAATAAATATTTAATAACTGGGAAAATAACAAGCTTGAAAACTAATTATTAAGCTAAGCCTAACTAAAACTATTGAATAGGTAAACTACTTTAGGAAGGTGAGAGCAACTCATTCTAAAATGACTTACATTTAGTTTAGTCGTTATTTTTTATATACTGTTTTTGTAACATAATGGATGAGAAAATTATATGAAACAGCTCTTTAATTGTAAATAGCACTTTGGGGGAAATAAAATGGTCCAGCTAATGTTAGTTAATTGCTTCATAATTTTGGCACAATGTCTAGTGAAAAAGTAAGGTCCCACTTGAATGTTGAACTCGATAAAGTCATATAGTATTTTCTAATTCAGTTTTGCAGTTGTGTCTTAAATATTATATGTGTTTACTTCTTAAATGGGTTTTTGCACAGTTTTTACATTTATAGATTAAAAACAACCAACCAATGAAATTATTTATGAATAAAAAATTAGCATTACCAATAGCATCAACTCATTCCCCAAATATTTTTTCTAAAATATGAAATTTTTAATAACTTGTGGAAGGTGTAGGGCTTAAAATAGGTTTTGAGGAAAGTTACTCCAAAATCTACATTGACAGAAAAGGTCTGTCTTTCTATCTGCCTGTCTACTAGGTACCAACCTACCTACCTCCACACACACATACACATTTATTCTTTATTAAGGTCAAAGATCAGTCCATAAAACAAATTATATATATATAAAACAAATATTAATTAATCAGGCAAGCATATCAGTAAAATTGATGTATCTTATATAACAAAATTTGGCCACATTTAATTAAATTCAGTCATTGAGTCTGAAAATAAGAGCTTTAAATAAAAACAGGTTAAAATGACTAGTTTTCATGTAACCTGCCATGGAGAAATGCAAAATCTATGTGAAACATGGGATTTATCACAGTGCTGGGGTTTGAAACCAGCTGGTGTTGCTGAGACTTGAGGCTAGCCACCATTAGAGCAACTTGAGGCTGGTGTTGGGGCTTGAGGCCAGCTGGTGTTTCTGGGACTTGCCAGGGTATGGGGTTTGAGGCAGTCTAGACTCTAGACTGAAATAGAGGCCCCAGGGAATTGGTGATGGCTGAAGCTGTTTAAGCCCTGTGCTCTCTAGTCCCACCTGCGGCACTTGCTGTGGGCTTTTAACTCTTGCCTACCATCCTGTTGGCCAGGAGTCTTGCCTCTTCTCATGCTACAATCACATGAGATCTTCACTTAATAACCCACACTGGCCTGGGATTATTAACGCAACTGGGATTTCCAGGATTTCAAGTGCTACATGATACAATCATGTGGTGTGCTTTTTGACAGCGTTGATTAGCTACAGAAATCCCAGTTACACTTGCTATTATTACCCAAGGACTACTGTATGGGCATCCTCAAATCTAAAAACACCCATGTATGGCCATTGAAGCCATTAATGTAACAAATCTCTACATACAAAAGTTAATGTTTTGCAAAGAATAATTGCCATTGTTTGTTTTATAAACATAGTTGCACCTGAAAAAGTAAATACAGAAAATAATTGCAAGGTTTAGAAAAAAATAAAACATATACAGATAAGAACAAAATCTCTGACATTTTCAACAAACATCATAGATTCCTCCCCATGGAACACAAATACCTACACAAAATATATTGCTGTTATCTCAAATGCCATGATGGAAATTATTACTTACAGTGATTTTTTACCTCAAGGATTTCTACTTAGTGTTTTTGTGGGATGGCTATCAAATCTTTTATAGACAGATTTAGTGAATGTTGGTTTTTTATGTTGCAATGTCTAGGTTTATTATCAGAAAGGATGGACAAATAATGCAACCTTTTAATTACATGTTAAGACTTGGGAAATAAAACAAAGGAAAATTTAGGTTCATTGTTCTGCCCTTTGAGATACTTTCAAATCATTGATTTATTTAAAAGAAATACCAAAATGTTGCTTCTTTTGAAGTTATTTGGGCCTCAGATGAGCACATCTCTACTAATCATTAAGGTGACTTGACTTTTAATACGTTTCCATGCATGTCTAAAAAAAGAGATGTTGTTTAAGAAAATCACACATTAAAATTAATACACCTCTTAAAGCAAAGACATTTTTTTTTTTCAGGAGGACAGGAGCGTGAAAAATATCAGGTTCGTTGCATGAATAGATGAGAGTGCTATTTTCTCCAAATTATGCTCAATGGTAGTATTTTCTCTGACATATACTGTGCTCTTTTATTTGTGTGGATTGTTTCCCACCTCACTTAACTTGGTGAGCTAATTCATTAAGATAGTTTTTAATTCAATTTCATAGTCTGAACCTCTGTAGTCTGCTAGTTATGATATAAATACACATTTTAGACATGTTTATGTATCAAAGAATAATCATTTGAAATCCAGATTCCACTGAAATTAAATTGCATGTAACATTAATGGGCAGCAATATAATATTACTTGAAAAAAATGTATCTATAGTAATTTGTTATATTGCCACTTCGAGATAATTAAGAGGGACTGTTTGTTAAGCAAATGTGTTCTGGAAGATGTGGGGTATGTGGGGAGACTGATTAAAGCAGCTACCACTAAATATCTCACTGATATATTTAACTTACCCTTGATTGCTGTTGTGCAAATTAACAATCAAGTAATAAAGTCAAACCCTTCAGTCTCCATCAGCGTTACCCTAAAACATATTTGAAAAGATGGGGAAATAGGAAAACAAAGGAGATTTGCAATTTCATCCTTTCTCTTCTCGGAGTTACATATATACCTTGAAATGCCATTACCTGCTATAGTTGAGCAGAAGGCAATTTGTTATATGGAACAGCTAATTTTTCATTTTGTTTCCACTGAGGCCAAGTACAAAGTAGTTCAGTATTGAATTCAAATCAGGTAGGTTATCCCAGATGCAAAGCCATATACCTACGATCAGAAACCACCATTGATTGTACCGTCAAGTTCAAAGCATGATAATGCTGTTGCAGCCATTTTCACTTCTCAGCTTGCCACAGATCCAGGGGGGAGGGAAGATTAAGTTTGGAATGCCAGTTCCAGGCAACAAGAAGAAATCATCCTGTGGAAACCAAGGTCATCTAACCAGATGGTTGGCAAGGACATGGACATGTTTCCATAACAATACCTAGGCATCTAATTGTACAATATGACCTGCACTAATGGCGGGGAGGGAAGAAACTATTCTTTAACTATGCAAAAACTGCAGGAATTAAATAGAGCTGGTTCTCCTTTCCATCTGTGCCAAAATGATGTACCCTAAAGTTTTGCATAAAGGGATTGGACCGTCTCAACAGTGCTTGCTTGGTTGGGTTCATCAGTTGGAACCCTGACCTGTGTTTTGTCTTTGTGAATGGGCAAACAAACTTGGCTGAGTAGCAAACTAAACTGATCTAACCACTAAGGATGGCCACAGACACTTCTTAATAGGAAAGCTATTAAGTATAGCGCTGTACTTGAAATTGGAAGAATTCACTATAACCTCAATGGAATGAATGTATTAGGAAAAGCATTGCTTAGATACTTTCTTCTTATGTACCTGTCACTTCTCTTTTTATGTTTCTCTTTTTGTAGTTTAAATGAAATGATAAAGTACAAGAATTTACTTTTTTCAAACTATTTTCCAAGGGTTAGACTATAATAGTTATTTCAGATACAGTAAAGACTTCATCAAAGTTATAGCACATGTAAGAAAGATGTTTAATTCTTTTCTTCCCTGCTGTGATTTGTGAAATTCCTTTATGAATGGATGTAAAAATGACCCCAACCCTTGAAAGTTCCAACTGAAAAATGAGCTATTCCAATCTTTTCAAGGCCAGATACTTTCAAAACTCATGAAGCATCCTATTCTATAGTTGAAAGAACCCCTTTGGAGGTCATAACTTATTTATACCCCATTATTCTTTGTATAATTGAAATGTTTTCTCAGCCCATCCATGCTAACCAAACATATTTCAGCTTAAAGATGTCTTTCTAACTATGGGTGACACATTCCATGCTGGAATTTGTTTTTGTTTCATCCTGTTTCTAACTTTATTGTAAGTTTTCACCTCAAAAAATAATCATGATAAGTATCATTTTGGAATTTGCATTGTTGCAGCAAATCAGGATGTATCTTATTATCTGGTAATTAATTGTGGAAAAACTGAAACTTTTCTTATTCCGTTTTCTTTAAATTTCTTCCCTCCTCAGCAGCAAAACAGCATCTTTAAAACTATTGAAAGTTTAGCAATCATTATCCTAGATATGGAGGATTCTGCAGCAAGTAGTAATTAACTAGGATAGCTTGGATGTGCTTTAATGCAAACTAAAGGAAAAAAGATATGATTAGACATAGAAAAAGCAAAATTATGTGCTCTAGGAATTAATGCGTGTAAAACATTTTGTAGGTGGATTTACAATATGTTCCATGACCCTAAGTTCCTCATTATCATCCATTATCCGGACATAGCTTTATAAATAATCTTATACATGTAAAACAAAAGATAAGGATAAAGTACTGCACATTCCATGTTATTTGAGAAAATTAACTAAGCTATCAATCTGGATAGCTGTGAGAAACAATGATAAGTCAGGCCCTGAAGAGGGAAAAACCCTAGATTTCTGAGAGAGATAGTGGGAAGTTTAGGAAAGGAAGAGAAATAAATATAGACATAAACAATCAGGAGATTTGGAAAATCCTATTATGATTTCAAGATTCTGTACTTATACAGACTGGACATTTATGTACCTTATTAAAATCTATGTAGTTCTTGCTTCCATGATCCTGTCCAGCTGAATGTAGGGCTTGATATCAATGTTGGTAACTGTAATAGGAATTTCCTATAATAAGCCTTATTTATAATGAATTAATTAAGGTAGATTCTCTCTGAGTGCTTTGAAATGTTTCTTCTAAGATTTCTCTATATACCTAAGCTATGTTGCTATTTTATGATATAAGCAGTCAACTGACATGCCCACTATCTCTTGATTATTTATCTCAGTGTTCTCTTGCCTTCTATTCTCAGCCTTCCCATAATCTCTCATCGCTTGCAAAACAAAACTCCACGGGACCGCAGTGTACAACTGCTTCTGAGTCTTAAATCTTATCCATGAAACCAAGGTATTTCATAAGAAATACCTTGCTGAATAAGGGCAATATATAGTTCAACATTTTGATTCTAACACAAGTGAACATCAAATCTTTCACGACCAGATGCGTCCATCTAAAGATGCCCCTGTGTTTGTAAAATCTATAAAGCTACGAAACTCACAAATCTTTCATGATTTGATTTATTACTTTAAAAATAATAATGGAGATTGTGGCCATCACCATAATTACATAATTATGTACCGGAAATTGCTCTCTCAAGTCTTTCCTGGAATCTATTGCTAATTAATTATATTCAGTGACTTTTCAGTCTATATTATATTTCAGTCTATATTACATATTATATGATGGAGGAAAATACTAATATCGAGCATGTCCCCTTTAGTTATCCTTTCACGCTACAGTATAATTTTACAGTATAATAATCACTGCTCTCACGGTGAAGCAATACTATTCTAATCAGTATATTTTAGTGATATAGAATGTCCAAAATGAATACAGTGATAGAATTGGAAATTTATATGGGCATATTTCAATAATTTCGAGTTTCTTTTAGTTTAGACTTTCTTTTTAATTTCTTTTATATTTAATTGTGATAGAAACTAAAAGCAAAGTTAAGAATTATGTAATCTAAAGGACAGGTAGAAAACAATTCAGAAATTTTGTAGAAATTATTACCAAATAACTGGAGCCCAGAAGGGTGTAGAACAGGAATAGGCCATTGGGGTGCAAGGTGTTAGGAAATAAAGTACTCAGATGATTGAGGAAAATTGAAGGTAGGCCTAATGCTGTTGGTGATAATGCTTTGATTGCCGTAATACAATGCTTTCTTGTTGATTCTTTGCTTTGCGCTGGTTTCTGTTCTACTATTTTAATAGTTATTGAAAATTGTCCAGATTCTAGAATAGGGCAGTATATGTCTATTTGTATGAATAAATAAATCTGTTCTTCCACATGGCATATTTTGAAGTCTCTATATAGATAATAAATACTCAAAGCACTGAAAATAGAAAAAAAAAAGTTATCCAAGTTCCTATTCTTGGACCTTTGTTTTCCAAGAACTCTACTGCTTAAATTTCTGAACTTAAGTCAAATAATATATAGATTGTAGTTTGCTGCACAGTGGAATGAACTAAAACAAGTATTTAAAATCTAAACATTAATTTGCATTGCATCATGCCAATTTAGATATATCTCAGTTTGTTTACTTGGTTCTTTAAATGTCTTTCTTATATACTATCATAATCTGCATGGATTCCTGTAGTATATATTTACAATAATAAGACAGTAAAACTATATGTATGTTGTGTCAGCTGCAGTTTCCAAATATTCTTCTTCTACATGTCATATAAACTACAATAATTCAATTGTGTGATGTGATTCACTACTCATACAGTAATTGTTAGAACCTTATCTCCAAGTAGGTCTACAATTTGCACACAGATAAAACTGGACAAATGGTCTCATATCCAGAGCCTTCTCCAAAAAGGAAAGGTTAGAGACTGGAAAACAGTTACCCCAAAAGCTGGGTTTATGGAAGATTTCTTGAAAAGGTATCTCACTGCAGCTTATTTTGTCTTTGTATTCCATTGGGGGAACTGGTCTATCCTATGCTCCAGAGCAAGAGTGTCAAACTCAAGGTGCTTAGATCTGGCCTGTGAAGCCTCCTGGAAATAGCGAAGAACCAGCCCATGGGCCTCTGCCAGTGAAAACGTAGCAGCCCTCCCAAGTTCTGTTTTTGCTGGCAGTGGGTTGCAGGAGGATACCCCCCAGCCCCGTCTGGGCCACCCAGGCTGAAAATGGAACATGCGAAAATGAGATGCATGGAGGCTGATTGCTGGAAGGCAGAGGCAGATTCCCCCCCACCTTGTTTTCCTCTTCTAAAGGTAATGTGCGTCTTATATTCCAGAGCGTCTTATACACCCAAAATATGGTAATTGTCTCTAAAAGTTTTTTGGACGGTGAGTAATGTAGTAAAATTAGGTAAGGAGATTTTGGGAATGGTGTTTATAGGAGAGCAATGTAAATATGAATAATAAAAGAATAATCTATTGGCCATCTTTAAGTCAATGCAGTTTTTCTAGAAATGCTGCAAATTTCTTTACTGCTGAAATTCTTCCAGTTTCACATGAAACGAATGGGGAAATATATTTCACACAACTGAGATTTGTGATCAGGCTACCTTTCAATTAAAGGTAGCGTGGAAAGCATAGTTTTTCTACTTCCATTTCCCCATGCCCATTGTTGGACACATTATTTCTGTAAAGTGTTAATAAGACAGGGAAAAAATAGCTGAGCAATCTTGTTTTATTCCTGAGATAAACAGATACAAATCTTTATACAGTATAAGAAAGGCGCTTTGCTATTTTGTGCTGTTTGAGGAATATCATACATATAAATCAAATATAAATAAAAAAAGAAACCCTGAAATTAATTAAGAAGATACAGAATTCCAAACAGATTCTTTTGTGACTGAAGTCGTTGGTGTCTTTTGGTGATCAATTTGCTATTAAAGAAAGGGTACTATAGTTTTTATGTGTCTTTCTTTTCTGCCTCCTAATACAGACTTAGTATAAAGGAGGTGAAACTGTTTTCTCAATATAAATGTGTTTTTTCTTCTTTCATTTACCTGCTAAGTCAGATAACTGTTGGGCTAATTGATAATTCAGCTTTAATGAATCCTGTAGTTGTAATGCAAAATCGAAGTGGGAATCTTCCGAGTATGTTGAATTCTCAAGTAAAATGAAATTGGTTTTGAAAGAATGGTTGTTTATACAGTGAACTATGCAGATGGCAGGTTTAAGAAAATCACTCTTCCTTCCTGAAGAACCACTTGATAAATCACAGGCTTTCTTTTATACTTATTACTCTCTCCATGACTAGGTAAGGAGGTAGTTATGCAAATGGATGGCACTCCAATCATGGCTGAACACCTGGTGGAACATAATCAGTACTCATAACCAATTACCTTAATATCCCTTTTATTATAAGATCAGTAAAAATGTTTGGAATTCCTAGAAAAAAATTCTACAATATATATTTGTTGTCTAAACAAAAGAAACCGGAGCCAGTTGTAATAAGGTTAAGAAGACAATTGTGTAAGAAGTAAGTAAATTGCCAGCATTGTGGCAGCCATTCTTATTACCAAAGACCTATTTTTCAAACCAGAACTCATATTTTCAGCGCTATTGGCACTTAAGTGTGAAGCAGAAGTCCATTGAATTGTTCTGATATACAAGTTTTTTAAAATCACGAAGGAGTATAAGTTCATGTACTATGCTTGAGATATGAAACACCAATTGTATTAGATCTAAAATGAAGCAAATAGAACTCCATTTGTATAATAAGTCTTTCTTTCCACTTCAATTTTCTGTGTCTTCTCAATTCAAAAGATCTCTTAAATGGCACAAGTAGTTGTAGAACAAAAAGGAACTGAAAAAAAGTAGCCCCCCTGCTTATACAGAACATATGTATGTTTGAAGTAGTATATATCTGGAACGAACCTATGCTAAGTCATCACATGCCTTACTCATTTTGGAGTCAGCACTGAGGGTGAATGCAGCTGTTCTAATTTAATAGTCCTTCGGGAGTGGGGCGGTATAGAAATTCTGTAATTAAATTAAATTAAATTAATATAAAAGTTTAATCAAACATGGTTTAAAATCTATATGTGTAAATTTGTTTTTTTAAACAAATGCATCCGGAAGCTGCAGTTGGTACAGAGTGCAGCCACGCGGGTGATTTTGGGGGCTCCTCGGAGCTCCCATATTACACCTCTCCTGCGCGAGCTACACTGGCTCCCTGTGGCC
>JAEANM010019776.1:0-12276 GCA_017656035.1 Myanophis thanlyinensis | reverse complement strand
AGATTAGGCTAGAAACAACACCAGGATGTTTTTTTCCTGCCTTCCTTACAGGATTAACCCTGTAAAGTGGGAAAAAATCACAAAAGGAGATTTCTTCTAACAACCGGTTTTCCGAACTGCTTAGAAAATTTACTACCGGTTCTTGCGAACCTGCTAGAACCTGCTGAATTTCACCTCTGCATTTATCTGTTAAGAGATTCCTTCATTTAAGGAATCCAAGACAGAAAAACTGGATAAATTGCCAGTCCTTAGTAAATGCATTAAGACAGGGTCTCTGTGTACAAACGACAGACTCGGGAATTCCTCTGAGAACTGTATCAGCAGATCCTTGGGCAATCTGAGCTTTCTGAGTAGATGCAGAAAGAACATTCTTCGTCGTGCCTTTTTAAATACGGTTCTAATGTTAGGTATCCATTTTTTAAATCCTGAGAGATTATAGAACCCAGAAACTTTGAGATCTCTACGGTTGATACCGTAGTCTGTCTAATATTGCAAGATGTGGTAAAAAAAAAGGAGAGCTTCTTCTAAAATCTACCATCACGGTTTTAAGAGTGGGATTTCCTGAGATAGTGAGACACCTACCTTCCTAAATATTTAATTCGATTTATGAATCCACATCTGTTGGAATAATGCCCTTTGTCAAAGACCCATCATTGCTCTTAATTTTGTTTTTGCTCTGTTATAGTTAAGATACAGGTTAAGGTCAAAGCAAAGATCTCTTTTGATGGCTTGCCAGCAGAATATTACCTGCACCAGGCCCACTTACACTGGGGCACCGAAAATACCAATGGCGCGGAGCACACAATCGATGGCCAACGCTACACCATGGAGGTAAATCAATTCAGGGTGCCGGCAAAAATGGAATTACTAAGGGATGAATGTTTTGGCTTGATGGTAGGAGAACACAGGTAGTTCTCCATTTACAATTTGAGACCAGAATTTCTGTCACATAGCAAGGTGATGGTTAAGTGGATTTTGCCTGATATGATGACCTTTTTTGACCCAGTTGTTAAGTGATTCACTGCAGTTAAGTGAATTTTTCAGTCTTTAAGTGAATCCCACTATATTGACCTTGCTTGTCAGAAGCCAACTGGAAAGGTCACAAATGGAGATCCACATGACTCCAGGATGCTCCAACGGTTGTAGATACACGCAGGTTGCCAAGGGCCCAAAATTTTGGTCAGGTGACCCTGTGGATCAGGGGTCTCCAACCTTGGCAACTTTAAGACTTGTGGACTTTAACTCCCAGAATTCCTCAGCAAAGCTGAACCACAAGTCCACAAGTCTTAAAGTTGCCAAGGTTGGAGATCTCTATTGTGGATGGCAATTGTAGGTGTAAAGATCAGTTGTTAAGTTACAGTTTCCAGTGGCTTTGTAATTTCGAATGGTCACAAAGCAAATGGTTGTAAGTCAAGGACTACCTGCCAGTCTGTGGAGATTCTCAGTCATCCAGGGCATGGCTGTCCCGACGGTGCTTTTTTTCAAGAGGCAACTGGCCTTTCTTTGTTTTTCCTTGAAGACGTTTCGCTTTTCATCTAAGAAGCTTCTTCAGTTCTGTCTGAACGGTGGGGAAGTGGCCTCAAACTAATGACCAGATAACTGCAAGGAACATGAATCCTTCCATTCCCTTCCATTCAGGCAGAACTGAAGAACCTTCTTGCATGAGAAGCAAAATGTCTTCAAGGAAAGACAAAGAAAGTCCAAGTTTGCCTCTTGGAAAGACACCTTTGGGACTAACTATCATGCGGATTATTTGACCAGCTAAGATCACTTTACTATCTTGCAACCAGAATCTTTAACTCTGCTTTCTGTGTTTCTATTTTGGCAAGGTTTTTTTTTTTTTTTATAAGCTATTACCATATTTTTCGGTGTATGACGCACTTTTCCCCGCCCAAAAAGTGGGTGAAAATGTCTGTTCGTTCGGGCCTTTTCCAGGCCTTTTTTTTCTGCCTGTTTTCAAGGCTTTTTTAAGGCCTATTTTCGGGGCTTTCTTTTAAAAAAAAAAAAAATGGGCCAAACCCACCCCCTCAAAAATGGGCCAAAAATACCTCAAAAATGGGACCAAACGCCTCAAAAATGGGCCAAAAAACTCCTAAAAATGGGACAAAAAAGCCTGAAAAAAGATCCAAAAAAGCCTTAAAAACGGGCCAAAAAGCCTTAAAAATGGGCCGAAAAAAAGGCGCAAAAATGGGGCACACATAAGCCAAAAACTTTTTTTTGTTCCTTTCGTTTTCTTAATCTATATTCTTATATGTCTTACACTCAGGTGCCCCTTATATGCCGAAAAATACAATATATATGCTGCTGATAGTCCTCAGGGGAAGGATGTAAAAACCAGCAATGGGAGGTGCAAAGTCCTTTCAGAATAGATTCCTTCTTAAAAGGGGAATACAACTATTGTCCTAATCAGAGCTATCTTAAGAGAACAAATGGGAACTACAAGTAGCCAGTCATGGAGCTTTATAGATTCTGTATGTGTATGTGGAAGGGAGGGGAGGAAGGAATGACTGGCTGGCTGGGGAATTCTTGGAGTTGAAGTCCACACATCTTAAAATTGCCAGGGTTGAGAAAAAGCTGCATTATACAGACAGTCCTTGACTTATGACCACCCAAAATTCCCACTGCTAAGCGAGGCAGCTACTAAGTGTATTTTACCCCATTTTACGAGCTTCCTTGCCACAATTGTTCATTGAATCCCTGCAGTTGTTGAGCTAGTGACACAGGTTGTTAAGTGAGTTTGGCTTCCCCATTGATTTTGCTTCTCAGAAGAATGCAAAAGGTGATCGCCTAACCCCAGGGGCACTGAAACCATCATAAATATGAGCCACTTGCCAAGCTTTGGGACGGGACCGTAAATGTGACAAACGTTCACAAAGTCACTTTTGTCAGTGCCACTGTAACTTCGAATGGCCACTAAACATGTGGTTGTTAAGGTGAGGGCTACCTGTATTATTACACTCTATTTAAAATATTGATGTTCATGCTTGCTCTCCATTCTTGCACCAGTTGCACTTGGTTCATACGAAAAACAACATGAGTATGGAAGAGGCATTGCAGGAGGCTGACGGATTGCTCGTCATGGCAGTCTTCTTAAAGGTAAGCAGCGCGAATGGTTGGCCAGGAGAAAAGCCAGTCCAAGACTGGACTGGTTCAAGATCAAGATCTTCATCAATGATTTGGACGAGGGGATAGATGGGGAGCTCATCAAATTTGCAGAGGACACCAAGCTGGCAGGAATAGCCAGCACTTCAGAAGATAGGCTTAAAAGATACAGAAGGATCTTGACAGACTTGAACATTGGGCACTATCTAAGAAAATGAAATTCAATGGTGGAAAAAAGTAAGGTTCTACATTTAGGCAAGAGAAACTAAGTGCACAGGTACAGTGTAGGTCAGGCAGGTCAAACATGCGGCCCATTGCAAGTGCACCTGCGGCCCGCACAGACGATGTTTTACACGCCACCTTGGATCCTTCTTGAACAGAAAGGCACGGTAAAATATTTTAAATCAATAAAATAAAATTAAGTAAGTGAGTAAACAGGAAGGAGAACCCTATACGCTGTAAATAAGCAAAATAAGCAAAAAAATAAGCATTTTGCTTAAATAAGCAAAAAAGCTTCCAAGGCTCCCCAGGCAAGTTGCAAGAGAAACGCTTCTTCCCTGGAGCGACAGCAACTCCTCCTTAGCCTGGTCAGAGGAGCCTCGAGGCCAACACTTGTAACCCAACCCCACGCTGCCACCACCGGCATGTGTTTTCTGCTTGTCCCACCGTCCCAAGAGCTGCCAAGGGCAAGCCCAGCCGCTGCGGCCCAGTTGAAGAGAGTGCAGATCTCATCATAACTCAAATGTGACAATATGGCCCTTGGGGGACTCTGAGTTTGACATGCCTGGTGTAGGTAATCCCTGGTTCAAGAGTAGTAACTGTAAGAAGGGATCTTGGAGTCCTAGTGGACAATCCCTTCAATATGAGCCAGCCGTGTGCTGCAGCTGTCAAAAAAGCCAACACCGTTTTAGGTTGCATTAACAGAGGGATAGAATTAAGATCACGTAAAGAGTTAATGTCACTTTATAATGCCTTGGTAAGGCCACACTCGGAATACTGCATCCAGTTTTGGTTGCCATGATGTAAAAAAGATGTTGAGGCTCTAGAAAGAGTGCAGAGAAGAGCAATAAAAATGATTGGCGGACTGGAGACTAAAACATATAAATAACGGTTGCTGGAACTGGGTATTCTAGTTTAATGAAGAGAAAGACTAGGGTGACATGATAGCAGGCAGTGTTCCAATATCTCAGGGGTTGCCATGAAGAAAAGGGAGTTAGACTATTCTCCAAAGCACCTAAAGGCAGGAAAAAAAAGCAACGGATGGAAACTAACCAAGGAGAGAAGCAACCTAGCTTTCAGGAGAAATAGATGTAGAGGCAGACGAAACACTTAGATTAAATATGAGTGATGTAAAAGGCGATAAGATCCCAGGGGAAAAAACAGGTGAGATTTGCTAAAAAGTCAATAAGAGTTGAAATACTAAAAAGGGCAAGAGATGATGGACAGATAACAAAATACTTTTTCATATGGGGCTTATTTTGTTCATGATTAGAAAATAGAAATAGAAATTGGGAAAATGTTTACTGAGTATAACTGATATACAATATAATACATTATGACTAATATGTATATGTAAACAGACTGATTATTACTATGTATGTGCAAATAGTATTATTAGTATCTTTATTATGTAGAAAATAATTTGACCCAGACAATACTTTGTTCACTAAGCATTTATGGATGTTATAGAAAACAGTATAAATAAAACTTTAAAAAAAAGAGAGAAATTTCCTGACAGTTAGAACAAGTAATCAGTGGAAAAGCTTGCCTCCAGAAGTTGTGAATACTCCAACACTGCAAGTTTTAAAGAAGAGATTGGGCAATCCTTTGTCTGAAGTGATATAGGGTTTTCTGCCTGAGCAGGGGTTTGGACTAGAAGACCTCCAAGGTCCCTTCCAACTGCCTATTGGAGGTGTCCTCCAAATGGAAAGGGGATTTGATACTTTCAGAGAGAACTCCACATAATTTTCTATGTTAATTTATATGGGCTCCTATTTACTGTCTCCGTTGACTGAAAAGCTTTCATAGAACCGGTTTGGGTGAGGCAAAGAAGCGAAAGAGCATGATACCAGCTTTAGTCATTCTCATATCACCTTCCCTACTAATAGAAAGGATTGTGTTGGATAATTCGGACACACGTTGACAATTATAATACATGGGTCACCCCTGCGAGGTAGTCCAAGCAAGAAGCACAGCTTTTGAGTACAACCTCTATACTTATTGTGAGGTTACATTAACAAAATCTTGCAAGGCTGAACTTATGGCTTCCTCCCCCCCCCCATTTACTCTCAGGAAAACTAGGGAGGGTCTTTTTCGAAGAGCTTCCTATGCCCTCCATCCTTCCAAGAGTTGGAAGCATCATCTTTAACATGATGCTTGTCCAATCTCTGTCTCCCTCTCCTGTTTTCCAGGGTCATTCTCACATTCCAGGTTGTCCTCCACTTAACAACGACAAAAGAGCCCCCAAATTTCCACTGCTAAGCAAAGCAGTGGTTAAGTGAGTCATCATCATACCTCAGTTTATGGTTGTTGTTTAGCAAATTGACTGCAGACATTAAAGGAATCACACGGTCATTAAACAAGCCTGGGGTCAGGGTTCCATACAACATCAGCAACTCAATCAAAACTCCAAAGAGACGAAAGTCTTTAGAATAATATTTTATTGAAAACATTGTATTGGCATGGCTGGAGAAATCCTGAATCTGAAATTCCCAGGCTTTCTTCACTCAAGTGAAAGTTCCTCCCCACTAATTATCACATGTCATCTTCTCATCAAAGAAAGTTCCAAACTCCTATTCCGACCAGCCCTCACCAGGTGTAAACTGCCCGTGAGAAATATTTAGCAGGAATGCAAAATAGATAACAACCTCCGAGTTTCATAAGACTGCTTATCACAGGTAGTTAAACTCCACAGAAAAGGTTATTATAGATTACTTTATTTTCTCTCCAGGTATTCTCAACCAACAACTTGAAGGGATTCTTCTGAGGTGTATAAAGTCTGTTCCTTTTGCTGTAGGTGAAAAGAAGGTCCTTTACATGTGGGTTTGGAGATTTAAAATGGCCCCTGCCTTGAGGGGAGAGATTATCCCCAGCAAGATTACAATTTGAAAGGCCTCACTGGCCAATTAGAAACACCAATGCGATCACATGGCATAAAACTACATTTCCCAGAAGTCAATCCCTTAAGAGGATACTTCCTAATTGTTAAACTATTTACCCCAATCAGCACAGAATTGTTTCTATCAAACCTCCACTCCCCCAACTCTCCGACCTTGCTAGAATTGTGTCAAAACTAAAAGGACTATTGTAGTAATTTCAAAAGCACAAACTAATAAATTCTCAGCATATATACAGTAATTCTCCTTTTAGGCTTGACACCTGGCTTCCCCCTGGGACTTTGCTTGTCAGAAACCAGCTGGGAAGGTTGCAGATGGCGATCACATGACCCTAAACACATGCTAGTTGCCAAGCGCCCAAATTTTGATCACATGACCATGGGCACGCTGAGACAATTGTAAATGTGAGAATCTGTCATAAGTCACTTTATTCAGTGCCATTGTCAGTATATAGGTGTATAAGGTCTCCTGCTTAAGCGGAGGGTTGGACTAGAAGACCTCCAAGGACCCTTCCAGCTCTATTCTGATTGATTGATTGATTGATCAGTAAATAGATGGTTGTAACTCAGAGACTATATATAGACATAAATGCAACTGGAGCCCACTTTTGTCCCAGGCATGTTCATGCTATATTCTCTGTAAGCTAGCATCTTTAATTTAGAGACTATTTGACTGCTGCAGACAGTCTTTGACTTACAATGGTTCATTTAGTGACCATTCAAAGTTACAACAGCGCCAGGAAAAAAGCGAGTTATGACTGTGTTTCACAGTTATGACCTTTCCAGTATCCCGATGTTTGTGTGATCAGACTACAGCTGCTTGGTAACTGGTTCATATTTAGGACCGTGGCTGTATCCCAGGGTCACACGATCCCCTTTTGCAACCGTCTGACCAGCAAAGTCCACGGGGGAAACCAAGATTCGCTTCACAACCGGGTTGCTGACTTATCAACTGCAGTGATTCACTTAACCACCGAGGCAAAAAAAAAGTCGCAAAAATGGGGCAACAGTCACGTAGCAATAATAATATGTGGTTAAGCAATACGCTTAATAATATAAATTTGGGGCTGAGCTGTGGTTGTAAGTCAAGAACTACCTGCATTCCCTGCAACCGTTTATTAGAATATGCCCAGGAGACCATATACTGTTTTCTTTCCCACAGAAAACCAAACGGAATAACCAAGTCACTGCATGGGACATTCTAGCCAAACTTGCCAAGAACGTCCCAGAGAATGGTGAGTCTTAGATTCACACACACACACACACACACACACACACACACACACAACTTCCCTAAAATAAAAATGAGGTGATGTTATTATACCTATCTCTTTTTCTGGTTTTTCAGGTGACTCTTATAAACTGAATGGGGAATTCTCTATAGGTGCTTTATTGAGCAGAGCAGATGAAAGCCAGTATTTCTACTACCGAGGCTCTCTTACTACTCCACCCTGTGCCCAGGCTGTGATCTGGATTATCCTTGCAAACCCCATTGAGATTTCTGAACCAGTGGTGAGTGGATAAGATCTGATTCATCTCCATTTTCAGGAATGGATTCTAAGGTTCTCTGAAAATAGAGTGGCCCTTTATTAGAGTCAGTTGATCCTCCGATGCTCCGATTCCTGAGTAGGTCACAAAACCCACTATGGATTAGAACACAGATGGTCCTCGACTTTACGACCACCATTGAGCCCCACATTTATGTTGCTAAGCGAGACATTTATCAAGTGAGCTTTGCCCCCCGTTTATGATGTTGCTGGCCAGGTTTGTTAAATGAACCACCGTAATTGTTAAGTGAGTCATAAGGTTGTTAAGTAAACCCAACTTCCCCGTTGACTTTGCTGGTCAGAAGGTCACAAAAAAGGCAATTCCATGACCTCCCACCTCCCCCGGGGAGACTGCAACTGTCATAAATCCGAGGTCAGTGGCCAAGCGTCCAAATTTTGACTGTGCAATCAATGGGGTGTGTGTGTGCTGCAAAGGTCATAACTGTTGAAAAACGGTCATAGCAGGTCACTTTTTTTCAGGGCTGTTGCAACCTAGAATAGTCACTAAACGAAAAATGTTGTAAGTCGAGGACTACTTGTAAAAGCAAATACTGTCGAGATCTAGTTTTGAATTTAGAGTTTGAATTTAGAGGCCCTATCAAGAGACAAGAGAAGGGCTATTCTGCATCCCTCCCTCAAAAGTTCTTTAAAGCAGGGGTCTCCAACCGTGGCAACTTTACAACTTGTGGACTTCAACTCCCAGAATTCCTGGCTGAGGAATTCTGGGAATTGAAGTCCAGAAGTCGTAAAGTTGCCATGGTTGGAGACCCCTGCTTTAAAATACAGAGTTTCCCAGCATTCCTTTGGGAATCTCCCATATGCAAACTGTGGTTACTCGTCTTAAAAGGAATCCTCTTTACTTGGAGCTTCAAAATTTGCTGTTTGCCGGGAAAGTGTGTCACTAAAAGTCAATCTACATTTTGTGTACATCTGACTTTGGGGATATTTCTTCCTAACCAAACAAAAGTGTATTTTCTGTGCAGTTCACACCCCTTCGCTTGCTGGATCTGGATGTCACAAAGCAAAGCCCATGTTTTATAATTAACCCCGCTGTGCCCCATTGTGGTGCTGCAGGAGGCTGAGTGCTGTCATGCCCCCTGGCCATGCCCAGCCATTCGGCCATGCCCACCCAGATGGTCATTAAGGGAGAGCTGGTTAAATTATTAGAATCCCACTGCTGGATACGGCATCAAGTAGCAGATATTAATGGGGAAGCATTGAAGGAGGTACAGTTAGCCTTCAACTTAACGACAATTTATTTTATGACTGTTTCCAAAGTTATGACAGCCTCTGAAAAGTTGCTTTATGGCTTGTGAAGCACTTCTGAGCATTGTTAAATGTTTCCCCCACCGCCTCAAGGTCACGTGACTACATTTCAAGAGCTTGTCAACATCTCCCATTTAAGGACAGGACAGTCCACCCACCCCGGTCACAACCCACGATTTGTGTGACATTTTTGCCAGTTTCTGACAAAAAAAAATCCCCTGCCCCCTCAGGAGAATGGATTTGCTTAATGACCGTGGTCATTTGCTTAATCAGCATTGTGAAAAAGGACCCAAAAAAGGTCCTCACAGCTAAATCAAATTATGACTGCAATGACTTATGACCAGAATTCCAGCCCCAATTGTCAATGTAAGTTGAAGGGCTACCTGTAGTTTATATACAGGGAGTAATTGACTTACAACCGCGATTGACCCCAAAAGGTATGTCATTAAATGAGACACTTGTTCAGTGAATTTTGCCCCATTTTACAACCTTTCCTAGCCATAATCGTTGCCGTTGTTAAATTAGTAACACGGTTCTTAAGGGAATCTGGCTTCCCCCATTGTCATTGCTTGTCTGAAAGTCACGAAAGGGGATTGCAGGACTCCTGGGACCACCGCAACCGTCATAAATATGAAGCAGTTGCCAAGCATCTGAATTCTGAAAATTCAGAATGAAAAATGGTCACTTATAGCTTTCAATGGTCACTAAATGAACTAAGTCTAGGATTACCTCTATATTTAAACTGCTGAGATGGAATCACATTGTGCATTTAAGCCCCAAGATTTTATTTTTAGAATAGACAGATGGTTCCTCGACTTAACAACAGTTCATTCAATATTCTTCAAAATTACAGCGGCACCTGAAAAAAAGTGACTTTACTGGTATGACCGTTTCCCCACAATTATGGCCATTGCAGCATCCCAGGGTCACATCATCAAAATTCAAACCCTTGGCAACTGACTTGCAGTTATGACCATTGCAATGTCCCGGGGTTACGTGATTCCCCTATTTACAACCTTCGGACAAACAAAGTCAATGGGAAAGCCTGTTTCACTGAACAAATGTGTTACTAACCAAACAACTGCAGTGATTCCCTTAACCACTATGTCCCCCGGAAAAAAGTTAATAAAAATCAGTCAAAGTTCACTTAACAGCTGTCTTGCTTAGCAACAGAAATTCTGGTCTTAGTTTTGGTCATAAGTTGAGGACTACCCTGTTTTCATGTTTTCTTGCCTGAAATGGCAGGAAATTGACCGGCTGTAATTTAAGGAGATAGAACGCGCTCTTGAGTTGAAAGTCAGGTATCCTTACTTAAGATATTAACATCTGGATGGATGAAGTAACTTTTCACTTTTTGCTCTCTCCTCTCCTCTCCACTCCTCTCCTCTCCTCTCCTCTTCTCTCCTCTCCTCTCCACCATTGGTTCTTCTCTCTCCCTTCTTCCAGGTTTACCAATTGACAAACTCACTATATTTTACTACCAGTCTAGAGGGCAGAAAAATGCAGAATAATTTCCGTCCTGTGCAGGACTTAAACGGTCGAAAAGTCTATTACTACACAGAACATAAATCAGTGCTCGGCTGCCTGGGACACTGCATTTCCAAATGGTTTTGAAGAGGATTTCAAATTCTTTTGAACAGGACTTCAGGTCTTGACTGTTGTGAGTCTAATTTTGCACAACATTAAATAAACTCAGCCATATCCATAAAATGTTTGTTGTGGTTTTTCCATTGAGCTTATATTTATTAATTTGTATTTATTCAAGGTTGACTCAGCCTTCCATCCTTCCAAGGTGGGTAAAATGAGGACCCAGATTGCTGGGAGCAATATGCTGATTCTGTAAACTGCTTAGAAAGCTGGAAAGCACTATAAAGTGATATATAAATCTAAGTGCTATTGCTATTACTCTACATATTTGCTAGATACAAACTCGCATCATCTCAGCCACACACACAAAAAAACCTCTTATTAGGAGACTTAGTACTGTAGGAACTGAAAATAAATGATTTTGAAAAGAGATTGAGGATGCAGTAGTGCCTTGCATTCAAAACCATTTCCAATTGTTTTTAAAACTCAAATCTAGACAAGACGCCATAAAATTCTCCAGAGTGAGTCTTCCAGATCCTTCTCATCTAAAAATTAGGGGATATGTACAATAAGAGATAGTCCTCATTTAATGACTGTCTCATATGGAAACTGTTCATTTATGATGGTGATAAAAAACATAATTTTGTGACCAGTCCTCTCATTTATGTCCTCCACAGATCTGTAAAACACAAAAAAGATCATAAACATATTTGCCATTTTAATTAAAGTTTACTGGCTGAATTTCTGATCTCAATTGTGGTTGCTAAACGAGGACTTCCTGTACAATATTCCAGAGAACAGATTGACCTAAGTTCAGGTCAAGACCGGGTTCAAATCAGCATTCCGTCACAAGGTTTATTAGATAATTACAGGCTGCTGAGTATATACACCTAACTTACTTCACAAAGTTAATATGAGGACACAGCGGTTGGAATGGAAGCAGATACAAAATGTTGTTCTTCCTGAAAAAAAAAAGAAAAGAAAATGAGAATAACTAATGACAACAGCCATCGCAACAGATTTAGAGGATATTGAGAAAGTTGAATTACAGTAGGAAATGATGACCCAGAAAAAGGATATTATCTTCCTTGAGCTGTGGTCTCAAATACTTTTACCACAAGTTATATATTAAAAAGTATTGATTTATAAAGCCTTAGTAAGGACACACTTGGAATATTGCATCCAGGTTTGGTCACAACACTATAAAAAAGATGTTGAGACTTTGGGGAAAAATTGAAAAGAAGAGCAACTAAGATGATTAAAGCTCTGGTGAATAAAATATATGAAGAAAGCTTGCAGGTTTGACTAGTCTAGAGAAAAGAAGGACTGAGGGGGACGTGATAGCAATGTTCCAATATCTCAGGGGCTGCCACAAAATAGAGGGGGTCAACTTATTTTCCAAAGCACCAGAGGGCAGGACAAGAAACAATGGAAGGAAACTAATCAAGGAGAGAAGCAACCTGGAATTAAAGAGAAACTTCCTAATAGTTAGGAAAAACACCGTATATTCAATTTCAAATTTATTGGTCACATACACAGTCATACATGGTACAATATGTAGTGAAATGCTTACATAACCACAGGTAAATTAGGTAGGAAGGGAGGGTGGGGGTTAGAAAAATAGTTAAGGGTAGTTGGGAAGGTGGGAGTTGGATGCAG
>JAEANM010019775.1:0-12276 GCA_017656035.1 Myanophis thanlyinensis | reverse complement strand
TGTAAACCGCCCCGAGTCCTTAGGGAGATGGGGCGGTATATAAATATGATTAAAGTAAAGTAAAGTAAAGTAAAGTAAAGTATAACTACAATTAGGACTAGAATTTCCATTGCTAAGCGGGAGTGAATCAGATCAGATTTTATTATTTTTTTACCTTAGTTGTTAAGCAGTTATTAAATGAACCATATAGTCATTAAACAAATCCCATCAACTTTGCAACTGGTGATCACAAGATCCCTGATCACATGATCCCTGATTGCTACAGCCGTTGTAAATACATGCCAGTTGTCTGTACCAATAACTGTACCTGAGTTTACACAAAACACCAAACCAACTCAGATTAGAATTTAGTGTAGTGTTTTTCAAACTCGGCAACTTTACAATGAGTGGGCTTCAACTCCTA
The DNA here is from genome assembly GCA_017656035.1 of Myanophis thanlyinensis. Classification (NCBI taxonomy): domain Eukaryota; kingdom Metazoa; phylum Chordata; class Lepidosauria; order Squamata; family Homalopsidae; genus Myanophis; species Myanophis thanlyinensis. The sequence goes on along the minus strand of JAEANM010019775.1, from coordinate 11,873 downwards.
GAATTCCCCATTCAGCACTGAAACGTTGAGGTCCATGCATCTTAAAGTTGCCAAATTTAAAAAGCACTGGATTAATGCAATCGGTCAAGACTACGAACATCTTGTAAATTACTAGCTATCATTACTAAATGTTGCTGCTGAGACACAACGCCACTAGATGGGAGTCTTGCCTTCAATTTTTGGAGAACTCTTGTTTACAACCTCAACTTAGCAACTGTAGCACTTCACATTCCTGATTTCTGAATATTATAATTCTTGGAGGATTTGCCTGTTAAATGATCTAGTACAATACCCTGGAGAGGGGCTGCTAAAAGGCCAGCTTTACTTCTGAAAAGAGGAAGAATTTCAAGGAATTACAAGAAGTGGGTATGGAAATAAATTTTACACTATTTAATTATCACCTTTTTTTCCCTCTAGCAGAAACACCTGAGAGATCAGCGAAATGTTGTGGGTGGGTGTGTTCCTGTTTCATGGGAATGGGGAAAGACTTCTTGACTCATGCAACTTTTTTTCTACTGTATCCGGCATTCTCCTCATAAAAAAAACCACTATTAGCCAATTAGGAGCCTCTGGATCAGTGTAAAAATTGCCTCTGAATGTTAGAACAAGGGCATAATCTGATTTAGTGGGGTCTTCTGAGATTCTCAGTCTGCGTAGTCTATGGAGATCAGTACACTTACAGATACAAGTCTTTGTACTTTCTGCATCCTCTGGATTTTATTTATTTATTTATATGCCACCCATTTCACTGCTGAAACGATTCTTAGTAGCTGATGCTTTGCTTTGGAACTGGCCACAGATCTAGGGCAAATCTAATATTGTGAGATATTAGATTTTCTCCCTAGATGTCTGAGAAATATTTTGCTTAGCACTGGAAATCCCTAAAACTTTCAGCAAATTTCCTGCTCTCTAAAGTTAAGATTCTCTACGTACCAAAGTGATGAAATACATTTTTATGGACAAGAAAACATAGCCTCAGCCTGCTCCATATACTTGTGTTCAGCCAGAAATGCTAATGATGCTTTATAATACTCTTTATTACATCAGTAACAAATGTGTGAGAAATGTTAGAGACAAATGGATATATGCCCAGGGGCAATCATTATGGGTTAAGCAAAAAGCAATATCCAGTGGGCTCATATTCACTGGATTTCTGAAAGGGGGAAACAAGAATTACTAATATTTTTTTTTCTGGAGATTTTAGGAAGGCACCAATCGCATTATGAAAATATAAGTTAACAACTGTTGTCCGTACCAACTGGCAAGTAAGTGGGAGAAAACTAAGTTATTTTTAAAAATCAAAGAACTATCGGGAAGATTAATAGGATCATTACAAAAAGGGTCAAAGATCTAGCAGGGAAGATTTTGCGTGGGCAACGAATAGCTTTGTAGCCTGGATTTATAACTGATATTAAGGCAACAATCCTAAACTTATTCTTCAGCAGTAAGTTCACACTGACTGTCCAAAGGTACCTTCTTCAAAAGGTAAACGGGCTTTCTTGGTTTTTCCTTGAAGATGTTTCGCTTCTCATCTAAGAAGTGCTTTCGGTTCTTCAGAAGCATTTTGGATGCCTCTGGATCTGGAGCTGAAAAACTTCTTGGATGAGAAGCAAAATGTCTTCAAGGAAAAAAAACAAGGGAGTCCAGTTGCCTCTTGATGAAGCATCTTTGGGACAACCATGATCTGGATGACTGAGAATTTCCATAGACATCCACACTGACTGCATATGTTTATGGATAAACATATGCAGGACTTCTATAGGGACACTTATGGAATTGCTATCCCTTGGCCCACTGTTTATTACAATACAAATTGTAATCTTGTATTTTATAATCATTCCAAACCTGCTTCTTGGATGAAGGCATTTAGAACCTGATGCTAAAATCCAGGTCTAAACATTCCATGACCTGTCCATGTCCAGGTAAAGACAACAACAGGATACACAACCACTTCTGATCTGTGCGTGCAGAGATACTCCCATTTGTCTGCAATGGAATACGACTTACACAGGAAGAAGAAAGTCACGTCAGTTTTGAAAGCCAGCCCTTATACGGTGTATGTATTTCTTACCATGTTTTAGAAATATAATGGAGGTAGGGATTTTCATTTATCAGCTGGAAGACTCAAATCCGAGAAGTCTCCACTGGCACTCGTACAACATCTGCACAGCAACTTTTAACATTGATTCCCAATGGAAAAGTCAGATGGGTCGCTGAACGTCCAGATGTAGGAAGACATATAAACGACCCCATAAAAAAATGTACCAGCGTTGAATTACCACATCAGCAATGGACAATCCTGAATAGGATTTCCACCTCACACAGCGTCTGCCGGGACTTTCTGTATAAATGGGGCATAGTATCCTCCCCTCGGTGTGACTGTGAAGTCCTGCGTCAAACTGTAGATCACATTGCGACCGGCTTTGTATAGATATAGATATAGATATAGATATTAGTCCGTGTATGATCTTCCATACACTAAATAGATAATAAATCAATTCAGCTCAGGAGAAATGAATGAAGCTGGAACAGATTGTTGAGGATTTGCCATGAGAAGCAAGGAGAGATATTGGGCACTAGGAATCTGGGTTTGAAAATATCCAAGATGATCATGAGATGAGCCAATACAGTTTCTTCTTCTTGTCTCTCCCAAATGATTTCTTGCTTTGTACCAGAAGACCCAATTTCTACTTATTTTTTTAACCGATGCCCATTTGATGACAACCTTCTCCAGTTTTCTGCATATTTCTCGGGCGCGTTGACAAAGTGTTTTGCAAAGTTATTACTGTTGTGGCCCAATAGCGGCCATCTGAGCTGTTGGTGGAATCTGACAACGATGAACCTTATAGGACTGCCCTGGAGGCTGAGGAAGACTCTGGGGAGCGTTCAGAATCAGAGCAGGGACTAGAGAGGCCTGTTGGCCACCAGGTGGCGTCTGAGTCAGGGAGCAGTGAGGAAGAACAGAGGGAGGCTGTCCCTGACGTGCGTATGCGTAGGGCTGTGAGGAGGAGGGAGCAGTTTGGAAGCAGGGCCAGAAAAGAAAATAGAATACAGGTGGCTAATGATTGGCCCTCCCAGAGAGCTTATAGGAGGAACGAAGGGAGGGGAATTTTGCAGGAAACAATAGTTTCACTAAGTCAGCCGTGTGGAAAAGTTGTTTGAAGAATCTATGAGTTTCTACCAAGCCTTGTTTTAATTGAGATAACATTCTGGGCTCTCAGCCAGGGGGTTGTTTATCTCCCCATTAGTTGTGGCATACAGCCAGGTATGCTTTCGTGTATTTTGAGACCTGAAACAGAACAATTACTAACAATTACTGTTAATCTTGCAGGCATGATCGCGTTGAATTTGCTGAGCTTACAAAACGTTTATCAAAAGCTTCTAAGGAAAAAATAACCAACCCTCTTCATTTTGACATCTGCTGGGGTTCTCCTTTCAAGCTGCGGCATGTGACAACTATTTTGAAAGTCCAAGTCCCTTCTGCACAAGGTAAGCTGATGCACTTGCTGGAGGTTGGTGATGGGTTATGGACTCCAAGAAGGCAACAGAATTGCTGTACAGAGGCAGAGTGCTATTCGACAACCGTGGTACTTGAACCAACTGTGAGAAAGCCTGAATGGCTTGAAGGCATCTCAAAAACATCGAAATGATATGGCAGAGAACAAATGCTAGATGCACTGTGAAGGTTCTGGAAAGATCTTCATGTTTTTTTATATATCTCAGAGTGACTCTAGGTAGTATGCAATTAAATGCATAAAAGCATAAAGATACAATGCCTCAATATAAGGAGCCAGGTAAAACAAGAATAAAATTAAGTTAAAAATCAAGAGGAAGAAGGGCTACAAGCCATTAACCATCTCCAGGGTTGCATGCCCTTCGGTGAGCTCCATGTGAAGTGGTAGAGCCAGGTCTCCTGATTCTTTTGAAAGTTTAGGAGAATGGGGGGCCACCTCACCTGGGGGGGGGAGGATATTCCAGACAGCAGGTGTAACAGTAGAGAAATGCTCTTTTTCTGGACCTTAACAACTGAAATCTTTAAATTAAATTATGTTATGGGATCCATAACATACCTTCTCTTCCTGATTGGATGGGCTGGGTTGATGTGATGGGAATCAGATGGTTTCTCAGGTAAGGAAAAATCATGTTCTTGATGTCCCAAAGGTGTTTTTCAGGGGGCAACTGGACTTTTGTTTTTCTTTGAAGATGTTTCACTTCTCATCCAAGATGCTTCTTCACCTCTGACTGAATGGTGGGGAATGGAAGGATTTATATTCCTTGCAGACAGATGGTCATTTGCATTCTTTTTAGAGCGTCCTTGAGGACACTTGGAGGTTTATCTGTGTCGTCATCAGGGTCACCTGAATAGTGCAAATATGTGTGGAGCCTTTGTGGCTGCAGGATGCTTTCTGCCCTGTGTTCTTTCATCCTGCAGCCAAGGCGGCTTCACACACATTTGCACTCCTTTGCTGGCTGAGGAATTCTGGGAGTTGAAGTCCATAAGCCTTAAAGTTGCCAAGGTTGGATACCCTTGCAATAGATCATGAATTCTTAATCATCTCTGACCTGACTGTGTTTTAATTTATCTTTTGTACTTTTCTGTACTGCAGCATTAGAGACGGAGAGGATTTTTGAGCGCCAGAGACTTGAGAAGTCTGAACTCCAACACAAGGCTGCATGGGGTAGACAGATTGAACTAAAAAGCAAGATCCTTTTGGAGAGAAGACCACTGCCCCCTGGTGGTTTTAACTAGAACTTGATTGCATATATTTGTGTATTTCTCTGAATAACTGTGGCCAAGCCGGTGATTGAATCAACATAATAGCAGAATGAACATAAGCAGGCTAGCAAAATGATTTTCTGAAACTGTAATATGATCACATGTATCTACTAACATCATGTTCTTAAATACAAAAGGAAGAAAACAGGCCATTAATTCCTAAAGGTTCTCTATAGGAGGAAGGCATGAGAAGTTGGTTTGTGGTCCTATTCAGCCTCAATTCTTGAGTTCTCAAGCTTGTTCTGCCACATCTAAGAAGTTGATGAAAAGCTTTAATTTCAATTAAACTCTGTTTAGCAATATTCCGATTCCTAAAAATGCAGTTTAACTATGATTTGTGAAAACAAGCTGGGAACATAGACCATGACTTGAAATTGGCTCATCTCAACAAACCAGGATGAATAGCAATCTTTTATCCAGCATCAGACAAGTGAATATAATCAGTATATTTAATCTGTTGTATAAATTATGGTGGCCACATTCAAAATGTTAAGTCATGATGGATGAGCCCATACATTCGTTTATTGTGATGTTTTTCAATGTTGAACACTTGAAAGTGGGTGGACTTCAACTCCCAGAATTCTTCAGCCAGCATGGCTGACTGGGGAAGACTGGAAGTTGACGTCGGGCATGTCAAATTTTTCAACTATCAATTTCCAAACATTAGAATGTACAAAAGTTTTGACATGCTTTGCGGACTATAAAGGTATTTTGGTTACTTTAATATAGATGTGCCTAGCAAGTAACTCCATAAATATACATTTTTAAACATTGTTTCATTGGTCCATAAATCTTCAAGTAGCCAAGGTTGAAAAACACTAATTTATTGATTGATTTCGATACAGCACAATATTGTATTGCTGTATTTAAGGTAAAGGTTCCCCTTGCACATATGTGCTAGTTGTTCCCAACTCTAGGGGGCGGTGCTCATCTCTGTTTCTAAGCTGAAGAGCCAGCACTGTCTGATGATGATTCTGTGGTCATGTGGCCAGAATGACTAAACGCCAAAGGCACACAGAATGCTGTTACCTTCCCACCAAGGTGGTCCCTATTATTCTACTTGCCTTTTTTCATGCTTATGAACTGCATGGGAGCTTACTCTTATGTGGCACTAGGGATTCGAACCGCTGAACTGCTAGCCTTTCTGGTTGACAAGCTCAGCGTCTTTGCCACTGAGCCACTGCGTCTATTGTGTTTCCAGTATGACAAATATTCAAAATAAAACATTTATCGTAAGAGCAAATTACAAAATTCTAAAACTATGAATGTCATAAAATCACTCCAAGTGGATGTCTTATCAGTCACCATAGATTTCTTGGAATAACTCAGTTTGTAATTATTTTACAACAGCAGAATACATTCTGCTCCTACAAAAGCAGATGATTTGCATTATGGCTCAGAACCCTGTACGAACCAAAAATGTTCTAATTTAAATTAATTAACTTAAAGCAGAAGCAAAAGCTTTTGGACTCTGCTTCTGGATAAAATGAAACAAATGAGATTGGAGAATGTAAAAATGCAAGGCTCTTTTAATTGAAGATATGTACTGAATCTATTTTAAAACAATACTTGTTAATTAAGGAGCATCTGTTTTTGAACCAAGTATGTCCTTGTCTCTTATTGCTACAAAACACACAGACGCAAATACAGACACAAAGAGAGGGAGATAATTCATATTAATCTATAAAAATAAACTACATAAATCCAGTTTGACTGTTTGCTTGCTTGATAAAGTATTCCTCAGTTGTGGATGTACACTTTTCTGAAAATGAAGACAGGACTGATGGAAATTTGTTTATACTACAGCATAGCTCTGAAGATGACATATTCTAATTATAACAAAGAGTCTTTTGATACTTAAAAGACCTAACAAATTTATTGTTGCACTCACTCCCATCGTAGCCTCCAAGCTTTGTGGTAATAAATCTATTTGCCTTGATGTCAAAATGCTTTGTGTTATTTTTCTTTCAAAAGGCTAGCATGTTCCCTTTGGATATGGAACATTTGTTTCATTTGTAAGCAACAATAAAAAAAATCCCAAAATGTAATATAATCCCAGACTCTAAGATCTGCATTGCTGCTTGAAATTTACTGGGTCTAATTTCATGTATGAAATAATATGAGGACCAAGAATTTGTCATATTAAAACTTCCATTTCTATTAAGATCAGCTGGAAGAGATTTCTTTATAGTCCATAAAATGTTCTACTCATGTGGTGGCATCACCCATATTAGGAATATCTGTTCCAAGAAACTTAAGCTAGCTCCACTTAGCTCTTTTGAACATCAAATAAATACTTTTTTGTGCCATATTTTGGCCCCATAGCATTCTTAAGTACGTAATAGAAATGGTGGATAACTGAAAATAACTGTCCTTTGTCTGAAAATGAGTTTCCATACATAGGGAAAAAAAGATAACAGACTGCAGCCAATTACTAGTGGTATTTCCAGAGCTATAAATCACATAGCAAGCAGTATAAAAAATGAGAGGGGATGATTGATTCCATGGCAATGTCCAAGTTTTATAGAATTCAGATACTTCGAAAACAAATATGGAAATGATCTGAACTGAAATTTTCTTGAAAACAAGGGTAGAAATTACTTGAAGCTGAAAACAAGCAGATCTAATGGACACAAAACAGAATTATTACATGGCATATTTTTAAAAGTGACTTTTTATTTACACCGGGGAAATGTTTCAGCAGTTAGAAGTTTAGATATTTGATAATTCACCTTTTTTTTTGTAAAAGTATATAAATCTATACACAAGCCTTTATATAAACATTGTAACATGTGATACAGTAAATATCTGCTATTTTCCCATACACGAATAAGTAAAGCTTAAATACTGATTTCAAGTATTTTCTACAGAAATCTCTACAATATTACACTTGTTGGAAAAAGATAGTTCTGCTATAAACACACTTGAAAAATAGCCAAATAAAAATGTACTGTAAGAAAATCCATCAGGATAAAATACTGTTTTATTTCCCTCCCCCAAAATAGCTTCCACATTATCTAAGTAACTGGAAAATAATCTGCAAGAAGCATGAATATATGTTAAAAAAATGTTTTTTAACATGTCAATTACTTTCAATGATTTGAAAAAAGCTGCAAAAATGCAGCACAATTAAATATAAATGTATATAAATGATGCTTAAGTGCCCATACCTATGTAAAGGAGGGACCCTTCCTAGTGTTACCTGATGCTTAATTGAGACTGGAACTGGAATAATATTGGCAAAAGCTGTTTATAGTCCACTCTCAAAGAATCTTGGGAACTGCAGTTTGAAGAAAATGTGTGCAAGCAGTTGTCAATCACAATTCTTGTTTTCTCTTTCGTTGATCTACATCTCCCATGGAAATGGTACAAATGTTAAACCAGCTTCAATCTGTAATGTGAATACACCCAAGGGCATATTTTTAAATGTACACTTGGCACAATATTTTAGCTGTTTCTCTGCTGTTCTTCTGCTTGAAGACGTCTTAGGACGTACAAGATAACTTGATAGCAGAAAATATATTGGTCCTGTAAAAAGGGAGAAATTACTAAATAGTCTCACAGAATACAAATGCCAAACACATTTTGGCTGTGATAGAGAAAATTCTGCTTAATGGACTCCCACCCTTCTTTATACAATATTCTTCACCCTCAGCCAAAGATGGATTGCAATTGTTGGATGTATTTCATTGGGGTGTGTGTGTGTTCCAAAATATATGGGGTAGCCAATATATAAAGTAGTGCAAGGCATTTCTCACTTCAGTTTCCAATCTCACAGAACCCAGGAACATTCTAAAAAAAATGTCACAGGGAAGGGTGAGAAATTTGTACGGCTGAAAGTCCTTTTCCATCACTTGATGTTTATCTTCAGAATTTCAGCCTTTCCTTCTGGAGGGAGTTGAACATAAACATTTATTTATTTAATATATAATATTTAGAAACAGTCCATCTTCCTTATGGAACGAGTCTGGGTGGTTTCTAAATATGATATATAAATAATTATTTTAAAATTATGCAGAATATTTGAAAACAAGTGCTTTGCAAAGTGGGTTAGTGCAAAGCAGGTTAAAGCAGCTGTGTCTTCTGTAACGCAGACATGGCTGCTTTGAAAAGCTGAGACAGAATCAATCATGTTTTGCACAGCTCTGTTTTTCAGTCATTCCTCTTGTTCCATTATTACTCATTTTACAATGTAATATGAAGACTTTTTTTTACCTCTTTTTTGTTTTAAATCAACATTTTATAGATCTCGGAACTGCAGATTGCTTTTATGTTGGTTTATCTTCTTACTTCCCTCACTTTGTAAGCTTTTATTCTATGACTGGTTTTATTCTTATTTTCCATGATTACAAAATTTATAAAACTATCAGAAGAATCTCAGCTACTTAGAAATACAGAAATCTAATAAAATAATAAATACACATTCCATTTTCTTCTATGCTTTCATTTCCCAGGAGCCTTGTTGGGGCACATTAAGAAACTAAAATATTACACTGAAGAAAAACCTGAGAAAGAGGACTGTTACAATTCAGGATAAACATACCTCAGTTTGTACCATGCCGTGCCTTTGCAAACGCATCAGCCGCACCACTTCAGAGATATCAAACTGTGAAAAAAACAACACCTAGTTTAAATTGTACGTTGTGAAATTTTTATGTCCCTCCCAAAGTTTAGAACTGATTCTCAGCACCAAATATAACTCTTGGCCTTCACAAAGCAGGGAAGATACAGCAGGTGGACGCTTAACTTGTTTTCACATGTTTTCTCCTTTTCTTCCAAAATCTTCCCCTTCAGTTTTTTTTCTTCTAATAAGCTTGCAAGAAAAAGATGATGCATGATGATTGTTGAGAAATATTGGCAGGAGGAGAGGAAAAAATCCTCCTGGAAGGTCTCTATGGGAAATGTCCAACTTTACTCTCTGTTCTTTGTTGTTTGCATCCCAACAGATTCAAGACACCTTGGTTGCAAGAACTTTGGTGCCATCTTCTGATGGGCCATGACGAAGCTATGGACATTCATATCTTTTAAAATCTGCATTCTGATTTACATATTACTCCAACGTTGGGACAAGGAATGTGACTCCAAAGGCAAGGAGCTTATATTAATAAAATCAAAAACATCTGAAAAATTTCTCATGGATAAAATATTAAAATTGTACTCTGCACGCAGCCAATGGAGATTTTAAAAACAGACTAAAGTGGGATGAGCCAGATGTATATCAATAAACTAATTCAACCGCCATTATATGAATAATTAAGATAAACTTCCCCAATCTGCAATTCTTCAGATGAATTTGGATGACCAGAATACAGAAGATGGCCACCTAGATAGAATTCTGTGAATTACAATCTCAGTTTGAAGGATTGGAGGAAGGTTCATGTAAGTTTACTCACCTCGAGGTCTTGGCTGATTAAACCCAGGACCACGTCAAGGCAAATAAGCGTCCCTGATCGCCCAATGCCCGCACTGCAATGAGTAATGATGGGTCCTGATTTGTGGATGTGCCTCATGTAGGAGATGAAAGTTATCAAATCGTCCGGTTGAGACGGTGTGTCATGATCTGGCCAAGCAGTAAAGTTTAAATGGGAAACATGCCGGAGTTCACCTGTCTGTAGGTTTGAAATTCAAACAAGAACACAGAGAAATTAAGACCATCAAGTATCCTGAAGATAATGAATGTCACAAAAACAACGAACAAGCCAATCTAAGTTTAAAAAAAAAAAAAAGATACAATCCATAGCTGAATTCTTTTTCCTTCGTTACTGTTTCTTTCAACTTAGCATCTTCCAACTGTATGGAGACTCAGCTCCCCAAATTCTCAGAAACGTAGAATGGTTTCAGATCAGTCCAAGTTAAACTATGGAAGTTTCTGTAAACAGGGCAATAAAGATTAGACTAGAAACAACACCAGACTGTTTCTTTCCTGCCTTCCTTACAGGATTAACCCTGTAAAGTGGGGAAAAACAAAAGGAGATTTCTTCTAACAACCGGTTCTCTGAAATGCTTTAGAAAATTTACTACCGGTTCTAGCGAACCTGCAAGAAACTGCTGAATTTCACCTCTGGTCTAGCAGTTATTAGCGATTAATGGTAGGTTTAGCAAATGGAGTCTCCTCAAGGGACGGACTGGAAGACTACAAGCATTGTAATAACGGTAGTCCTTGACTTATGAGTACAACTGGAAGCGGAATTTCCATCCTAAGTCATTGCAATCGTAAGTTAAGTTGGAGCTTATCTCACAATAATTGTTACGAGGGACATTAAGCAAATCACATACTGTCATTAAATAAATCATGCAGTCATTAAACTAATCCAGCTTTCCCAATGGGCGTTTTTTGCCGGAAATCAGCAAAAAAAATCACAGGAGCCCAGGACCTCCAAGTCATAAATGTGGGTCAGCTGCCAATCACCCAAATTGTGAACACATAACCTTGGGGGTGGTGCAATGGTCATAAGTGCGAGTACAGGTCATAAGTCACTTTTTCTGAGGCTGCCATAACTTTGAGCCATTTTTTTAATGACTGGTAATAAGATGAGGACTACCTACATTACAGATGTTCAAAATACAATCAAAGTAAAAACATGGCTAAACTCTAGAATCATGATGGCGAACCTATGGCACGGGTGCCACATGTGGCATGCAGAGCCATCTTGCTGGGCACACAAGCTGTCAGCCAACTTACCTCCAGCTGAGCATGTACATGCAATTGTGCATCACGCATGCACAATTGCAGAGACCCAGCTGGTCTTCGGGCCTCTGCTGTGCATGTGTACAATTGCAGCAGGAAATCCATCTGGTCTTTGGCACTTTCCTGCGCATGCACAAGCGATTGCTCATGTGTGTGTGAGTGCTGCGCACAGCACACGTGCACTGCATGTGCAAAAGCTGCATGCATGCATGGATGGTGCGGCTGCACATGCAGTGCATGTGGAGGAGCCGCTCACAAGTGTGGATGGCATATGCAAAGCGCGTACTTTTCGGCACGTGGTAAGTAAAAGGTTCGCCACTACTGCTCTAAAAAACCACCCCAATGAGGCTGTTGAAGTGATGGGCCGGTGCCTGGAGGCCGTGCGGAGTTGGATGGGGTTTAACAGAC
>JAEANM010019774.1:0-12277 GCA_017656035.1 Myanophis thanlyinensis | reverse complement strand
AAAGGTAAAATGCTTCTCTACTTACGAAATTTTCCAGTTACGAAATGGCTTTTGGAACGGATTAATTTCGTAAGTAGGTACCACTGTATTCTTCATTCACCTCACATTCTTTTATAATTCATTTCAAATTTTGTTAACTGTCTATCTTTCTCCTCAAATCTTTCTTCTATTTTTATCCATTTCTCTAATTCTATTAAATAATTTAATTGTATTAAATTCAACCAATTTAATTTAATATCTAATAAAACATTATTTAGTTATGTTACATTCTTTATCTTGTTCTTCCAATCTTCCCATTTATATATCTGATTTTCTTTTAATTTATTAATCCATTTTTTCAGTTCTATCTTAGGAAATTTCTCCATTTCCACCACTGGAGGTTGAAGGAGAATTTCCTGACATTAACTGGTAAAGTGAAATCTCTGGTTATGAACACCTCTCCCCACGGCCATATTGGGTGCTGACCAAAAATTTTGCAAACTGTTTGCATCTGATCATGAACAAAAACTTGGGTGGTGATCAAACATAGTCAGACGATTTCCCCTTCCGTACTGATTTTGCTTTCCTCACCATTTTTTGTTTGTTTGTTTTGGTTTTGGTTTTGTGCACGTATATGCAGTCAGTCTTGCTTCTTGTCACAACCAAATCGGTGCCGACTAAAGTTCTGAAACGAATTACGGTCATGACTGGAAGTTCCACTGTATCTCCATTTGTTCCATAACTTATCAATTTTTTTAAAAAGGATTTTGAATCATATTAGTAATTTTTTTAATATTGTTTTTAAACCAATATGTTTCTATTGGATCACCTATTTCCCTTAATTCTTTCAACTATCTATCTCTCCATATTAAATCTCCAGTCAATGCTATAATATCCAGGACCATCTTTAACTGATTAGCTGCCCAATAATTTTTAACATTTGGAAGACCCAGCCCACCCTTTATTGATATTTTACACCATAATGTGTTACTTATTCTTGCTCTCTTACCTCCATTACAATACACCTCAAGCAATCTCTGTGTTTGCTTTAATTCTTGATCTGAAAATTTAATTGGGATCATCCAAAACAAAAAGTTAATTTTTGGTATAACTTCCATTTTTATCATTGCAATTCTTCCAAACCATGATAAATTTACTTTCCCATTTTATCTATTTTATCTTTTATATCTTTCTTTAACTTTTCATAATTTATTTTCTTTAACTCTTGAATATTTTTGGGATATCAATACATAAATATTTAATACTATCTTACTATTTTTAATTTATATTTTTTTCAATACATCTACTTTTTTACTATGGTTATATAACATCATTTCTGGTTTTTTTTCCCAATTTACTTGTAATCCACTATATTTCCCAAATTCATTCAGATGTAAATATATTATCTCTATAGTATAACTATGGGATTTTGAAATCTTAGTAATATATCATCTGCTAATAGATTTATTTTAGTTTTTGTTTTGTATTCCAATTCCTTCAATCAATGAATCATCCCTAATTGGATTTGCCAAAACCTCCATCAATAACGCAAATAAAACTGGGGGTAAATGGCAACCCTGTCTCGTTTCCCAGCTTAAGGTTATTATCTCTGTAACATCATCATTTATAACTATTCTCACCTTATTATAGTTGATTTATCACTTTTCTATTTTTTTTCCCAAAATCTGACTTCTCTATTAATATCTTCAATGTAGGCCATTCCACACAATCAAAGGCATCTAATGTTAATGAACCTGCATTTAATTTTTGATTTTTTTATATAATAATATATATTTAATACCCTCCTTACTACATCTGATATTTGTCAACCTCTTATAAATCCACACTGTTCATTTTTAATATAATTCTCTATTAATTTATTCAATCGATTTGCCAATATTGCTGTAAAAATCTTAGCATCCTGATTAATAAGGGATATTGGTCTGTATGATCCTGGATTTGTATGATCTTTATATGGTTTTTCTATAAACATTATCAAAGATTGCTTCCAGGAACTTGGAATATTTTTCACTTCCATTATTTTATTAAACATTATCCTCATCTTCAGTGCCAATAGTCCTTTACATTTTTTATAGTATTTTACGCTTAGTCCATCTAGTCCTAGTGCCTTACCTATTTTCAATTTATTAATAATTTCCAGTATTTCCTTTTCTTCTATTTGTGATTCCATTATTTCTTTATCATATTCTTGAATTTTACAATTCAATTTTTTCTATATATGCCTGACATATTTTCATATTATGAATAAATAAATAATCTCTTACCCACCCATATACATATATAATGTCCCCTTCCCTTCTTTAGGAGATCTTTCTCCTCTCTGCCGCATAAGGCCTCCAGGGGTTGGAGAAGAGGAGCCATCCATGTACAGACTTTGGTCACCCACTCCGCCTCCCTTAATCTTTACTCTATTTCTACACCTGAATGTATTATAACAGATGTCCCTTAATATTTATATACTGTCTTTACAGTAAACTTGTAACTCCTGTTACTTCGTCCAGCCTTCCTTTCTCCTATAGGTCTTCTTTCTTCTTCTCCATCTCCCTTCTTAAAATTTTTGATGTCTCATTCACTTTCTGGGTTTGCTCCATGACCTCTTCTTTATTGATGATTCCAAGCTCCCTTAATTTCTCCATCACCTCCTCCTTAATTTCAACTGTTTAAAATGTTCTGCCATATGAAAATCTCAAAAAAATTGGATAACCCCAAGCTATAATTAATATTATTTTTCTTCAATAATTGAAAAAATTGCTGCATCTCTCTCCTCCATTGTAAAATCTCACTACTTAATTCTGGAAAAGCATATATCTGGTGACCATCAAACACTATCAATGCTCTATTTTTCAATTTGTATGTCAATTGTTCTTTTTTCGCATAAGACCAGAGTCATAGCACAATGTCTCTCAGCAATTTTCTTCCCAACCTTTTTGGGCTGACTCTATGTATCGCATCAATATCATATCTTGTAAAGGGGACATCTGGAAGGATCTAGGTACCCCAATACAATACATCTTGGTTCAACTTTGCTTCATTTTGCTCACTTTTTTCCAGATATCCCCATATTCATAAATTTGAGCAGCGCTACCAGTCCCATATCTCAATTAAATCCTTTTTCACCTCATAGTTATCTGGCTTTTTAACACCTTATCATGTTCTCCCAGTTGAGTCCTCACTTTTGTAATATTTCATGTCATATCCTGACTTTGTTTCACCAACTGTGTTATTCTCACATCCATACTATCCATTTTATCATTTATTTGCTTCAAATTCTTTATATTTATCTTCATATCTCTTAACTCTTGTAGGGGAACATCAAGTTTATCTGATTGAGTCAGTGATTTCTCCAGCAATTTTTTCCTTACTTCCATTTCTAAAGCTTTTTCCACTTGAATCAGGCATAATTCTGAAGGTTTAAGGCCTACTTTGAGTCTTTGCCAAACACTTTCTACACTTTTGCTGTGTTTTGACATTCAGCCATCCAAAAAGAGCTCTAGATCTTCTAAAAATTTTACATAGTCTATACTCCATAGACATCATTTCATCCTTTGTAAATCCAATGGTAACAATTAACTTTATTACACACATCTTGTCAAAGCTCTGTCTTATAAATATTTGATTCTTCCACCTTCTCCAGACCTTGACACTTCGACTAAAAAAAGGAGGAACAGCCTTCACAGCATATAGTTATAAATCAGCTATTATCTTTTCAGCTGTACTCTTTTAAACTCTTTCCAAATTTTTTCTTAATCTTCAGTCACAGGGCCCTTCCTCTGCCATCCGCCTTCAAAAGCCCCTCAAGGCTCTTAACCAAACATCCAAGCTCAAAACTCCTCCAGAAAATATCCAACTCCGAGTCAAATATGGTCTAATCTTCAGGAGGAAAGCAAGAGGAGTAACTCACATTTTATAATCTCTTAAATTTCATAATATTTAGATGGGTGTTATATTTTTTTAAAAAAATATTCTCTGTGATGGTCCAGAGGAGGCAGAAATTCAGCATATGTTGTCCATTCCGGCTAGCTCTGTCCCCCATAGATTTTTTTTATTATGGATATTTATGAACTCCTGTTCAAGAACCTTTTCACTTGTTAATACTTCCATAAGATCATGGGGGGGGGGGAGGTCAAACATGATTTCATTGAGGGCTAGATCAAGGTTGTGTTTGACCTCAGGGGGCTGGGGAGGGTATGGCCAGCATGCCACTCATGTCATAGGGGTGCCTGTGGTGGCGTGAGCACTCTGCCCAGTGAAAATGGGCTCTTGAGCTCCATTTTCGGCTGCAACAGCCTCCTGCAACCCTCTGCCAGCAAAAACAGAGCTCAGGGAGGATCACATGCAGCCCTCACAAGCTCCATTTTTGGCTGGAATGGCCTCCTGCAACCCTCTGCCAGAGAAAACGAAGCTCAGTAGGGCTGCACATGGCCTTCACAAGCTCCATTTGTGCTGGCAGAGGTCTTTTCTGTTTCCAGGGCGGCCCTGTGGGCCAGATCTAAGACCCCAGGTCTTGAGCTTGATATCCCTGCATAATGTGAGATGAATGATGAATATAATGAATGTGAGATGAGAACAGTGAAGACTAAGGAAGAATTATTTACCTATTTCTTGATTTATTGAATTTATGTGCCTTTTGCGGGGGTTCCAATTAAACAATTAGGCCAATTTATAGCATTAAAAAAAACTTCAAAAATCCACAAAAAATAAATGTAAAATACAAAATTCCAAAGCATATTCTAGATTTCACAGATATATTAAGATTATGAGGTTATAAAATCTGTACCATAGGGAACTTTGAGTTGCTTTGAACATGCACCAGTAAAATAAGAAACACCTTTCTATCCTTGGCCTTGATTTTTGTCAGCATGTTTGTGAAGCTGAATTGGCCAAGTAAACAGAAGACATTTCATACAAGCTTTTTTTTTCCTTTAAATAATATAGGGTCTTAAACGAAACAACCACTAACTAACTAAAAGGTTTTCCAAAAGGGAGAGGGAAAAAAGTGAAGGAAAAAAAGACAGAGAGTGACGTGAGTCAGCAATAAACCTAACAAATTTAATTTTTTTTGATGGGGGGAGACTAAGGAAAAAAGGCATTGAAATATGATAGGTGATGGATTAATAGTTTTAAAAAGAAAAGGTGAATTGATTCTATAATAGAAGCTGAATAACAAGTTAGTTAAGAGCTTCATGAAGTAGAAGACAAAAATTAAGACGATTAATTAATCCCTTCTAGCCATAGACACAGGTAAAAGCAACTACTGGAACTCCTCAACTTACAACCAATCACTTAACAAATGTCTGAAGTAATAATGGATTTCAAAAAAGATACTTATGAGTCATTCTTGAAATAATTTCTGCTACACATACACATACCACATACACACACACACCTTGTGATCATTTAATCACAATTTCAGAAGCTTGGCAACCAGCTCACATTCATGACTGGTTGAAGCATCCTGCAGTCATGTAATCACAATTTAAAAAAATTGTTGCTATTTTCCAACAGAAAGTGACAAAAGACACCCATTGGATAGTGACTTATGACTGAAATTCTGGTCTCCATTGTGGTCATAACTCGAAGACTACTTGCATGTGATTTATGAAAGGTTAGCTACTTGGTAGCTAATATAATTAAGTTTTATTCAGTCAAAACACCTTTTTTCAAATTTTTCTAAGAATGCATGTTCAGAAGAAATTAGTCAGGCTTTACCTTTCTTGGATAATATGTGATAAATTAAATATTTGGAAAAGTTTTATACATTCTATACATTCTATATTCTAATATCTTTGAGATCACTTATTTAATTTTAAAAACTACATCTGAATATTTCCTTAGAAAAATAATATGTTTTAATGATTTCAATAAGGATCTAATTAGATAAGCTGACTGCCAATCAAGAAATTGTTTGTGCTTGTTTTTTACACTTTTAAATATGTTATTTTTGTCATTAATGGTATGTTGCTTCCTTAGGAACACTGTGAAAAAGTAAAAAAAAAATCATCAGGGCCTTATTGTGCCATTTATAATAGGAGTTTTTAAAAATTATCCTTAGATAGATTACAGTTTTCAAAACATTTGCATCCCAGTTACGAATTATTTTCTGCTTGTTAGCCACTACACATATTCGGTACAAATAGATTGTTAGAAAAGAACCTCATTTCCAGAGACCTGCCAAATAAAATGCTTGACAGATTGTTTCTAAAATTATAAATGTGATAAATACAAAGAATGAACCCAGTAAACAGAACATCAAGTATGTGTTCAACAAAGATGCAACATCTTCAAAAATAGATGGCATGCCATTCAGTACACTGTATGCTTCATATTCTATTACTGTGTTTCCCTGAAAATATGACCTGTTCAGAAAGTAAGTCCTAGCTTGATTTTTACACATGTGCCCAATATAAGCCCTATCTGCAAAATAAGCCCTAATTAAGGCTCTGCCCACTCCATATACACAGGTAAAATTTAAGCTAGGTTGGGGATAGGGGTAGTGGAGCTGCCCTACTATTTACCTTTGGATAGTTGGAGCCAGGCCTTGCACACCTCAGCCCATTTCTTCTGCAGCCAGCCAGCCTTTCCTGAAGGCCTCTGTAGCTGATAACAGAGCTCCAGATGGCTGGCTTTGCTGGCCAAAGAAGTTCCTGAAGGCCTCTGACAGCAAAAAGGAGGCTGGGGTGATGCAGGCAAGTAAGGTGAGTCAGTGGATGACATTCCCTCCCCCCTGAAAATAAAACCTGGTGTCTTTTGGTAGAAAAAAATATAAAACAGGGTCTTATTTTTTGGAAAATAGAGTATACATTCTATTAGTCCATTAAATCCAATATATTTACATGTTCAGTGTTAGCAAATATTCTACATATTATTTGTTTGTTTGTTTGATAATGTCACATTTACCCCAACACAACTGGGAAAATTTAAACCACCATGACTCAGTTAAAAAATGTGTGTGATTTTTCCAATAGTAATGAATTTTACTTAATTATTTAATGAAATAATAAAATAAAGATGATATATCAAACGTCAACTTAAAGGCTGAGAATAAAATTAAGATTTTAGAGTCTAAAATTCCGGATGAAATTTTAAAAAGAAGAAATACTAAAAAATAAACCAGCTGTCAAAAAGTCTGTTGCCCTGACTTGAGCTTTTCAGCTATTTTATAGTATAGTATTCAGCATATGAAAAAAAAAAAAAATTCTGTGTGATTTCTCCAGCTATTGATTTTTCTCTTACTGTTTTGTTCTCCAGGGAAGTCAACTGAAGACTATCTCTATAGTATTTATAGGGTGTGTCTTATTAGTGCAATATAATCCATCTTTGTTAAGTTCAATATAAGTGATATATGACATTTGGCAATGTACAATGCGATCACTCTACCAGTACTTCTGTAAATCAGAAGCTGTTTCTTTCTGTTGGGCAGACAGTTAATCAGTTACATTCTATATTGCTGATTAAATTCAGATTGTCAAGCAAGAGACAAATAATGTGTTTGTATATTATATTTTATTAGTGCATATTTCATTTGAATATGCTAGTCACTTGAAAATTGAAAATCCTATTGCTTCATGAAAACATCTAATGCATATAAAGAGTGCTGTGTTCATTGAGAAAACACCCTCAATGTTTTCATTTTACTTGGGACCTAAGAGTGTTTGTGCACATGCAGGTATCTACTTTATGGTATTTAAAAGATGTGATAATTTCTTGCTTTGTGGTAATTTTTCTCCCACACTTCTATTATGTCCATAGTCAACATTTAGTATACATATACTTCAAGAGAACATTCTCCTCCCACCAGTTCCCCCCCCATAACACTGTGTATAAGATTATGATTTCATCATCACTGTTAAGAAAAACAATGACAATAGGTCCACAGATCTTAGGTGGGAAAATGGTTAACCTACAAAATTGAATTCTTAGAGACTCTAAAACTTGATGGCATATCTCACTTGCCTCTTTCTGTTTTATGCACCAAAAAATAAAATATTGCCATTCTGAGATATAAATTTATAATTAATCTTTCTTATATTAATTGGTATAAATTACAGATCTTTTAAGATGTAGCCCATTTATTCTCATAGTATTCAGTAAAAGTGATATACAATGGTATCTTGGTAATCGGTTAATTACCAATTTGTTAATTAGTTCCAGGAGGTAACAAAAACAATGAGTACCAACAAATTTTTCTCATAAGGAATAATATAGTGAGTCACAAGGTAGCTGACACCAAGAAGTTCTAGTTTGTGCATTGATTACTAAACAAACGCTGAGTACCAGGATAAAATGTTTATGTCAAAATGAGTTGAATACCAAATTCAATGAGTTTCAAAGTAGTTGAGTACCAAGGTACCACTGTAATTAGGTGATGCTATCCTACAATTTATAAGATAAAATAAGTTTATATTGTATAAAACATGCATCTAAATATTAAAAAAGCTATACTTTTATTGTGCCATTCATACATTTTTCTTAATTAAAACATGTATTTAATGATCTGCTGTGACAGATGTTGGATCTGTGGAGGGTCTAGCATATCATAGGGCTTGGGATACTTTGTACTGGACGAGCTCTACTACATCTTCTATTACAAGGCACACAGTTGATCAGAAACGAAGAGGTTCTTTCAACAGAGAAGCAGTAATAACAATGTCTGAGGATGATCACCCACATGTTTTAGCCCTTGATGAATGCCAAAAGTAGGTATCATGTTCCTACATTTTTACTGGTTATATACCTTCCTACTAACAGAATTTTGTTCACAATTATTGCATTGTGAATAAATGAGTTCCTTTCTTCTTTCTTGAGCCACTGTATTCAAAAGTGTGAGAGAAAAAGGTACCCATTTACCTCTTAGGATTATAATCAAAATGTTTTATTTCATTCTGTTGATTATTAGAATAGGGTTTTTCTATTGGTTTCCTTAGTATTTGTTTCATATAAAAATATTCAATCATCTTGGTCAGGGAATGAATTGTTCATTAATATACGATACTTAAGCATGATCTGATTTCATTTTTGTCTTATTTTTTATTTATTCATTCTCTCATTCTATAACCATGCTAGGTAGAAATTAAATTCATACTGAAGTGTTATGTACAGTACTTTGTGATCAATCCAGTAGGGTTTTTTTATTTCCAAAAGTTTTCCCAAAAGTGATGGCAACTACAAACCTTACATTTTGCTATGGTGCTTGAATGTTGGAGATTATTTTTTTCCACACAAATACACAAAAATAAATGTTAAGTCATTACAGAGCATTTTAATGTAAGATAATTATTTTTCTTTAAACATACCAAATTTCTGCGCTCTCAAATTTTCCCTTGTATTTGCCAATTGATAGTCTATAGAATATATGAATATCACATAATATGGCCTTCCAAGGTACCTTTATTTTTACTAATATTACTCCATGAAACACTAGTTTGCACCTTATTGATGTATTGTTAGCTGTGATTTATATATACATTATGTACATTATTTATAGGTGAAATGTATTTTTAATGTGGAAATTATATTTTGCTTTTAGTTTAATGTTTTGGACTAATTGGAATGAGCAGAATCCAAGCATCATGAGAGCTACATTGAATGGCAAAAATGCACAAGTTGTAATCAGCAATGACATCTTAACACCAAATGGACTTGCCATTGATCACAGGGCTGAGAAACTGTATTTTTCTGATGGTAGTTTGGGAAAAATAGAAAGGTGTGAATATGATGGATCGCACAGAAATGTAAGATCATAAAACTAACTTTTAGTAATGTATTGATATTTCTATAAACAAATAACTAATATTTAATTTTTTGCATCTTTATTATAAAATGATGATGATGATGATGTTGTAATAGTGATACTCATTGTCATTGGGGCACTTGGTATCATGTCCAAGAATTTTGCAAAATACATCAAGAAATTGCAGCTTCCTGCTATAACACCAGCGGAACTGCAAAAGACTGCACTACTTGGAACAACATACATTTTAAGAAAATACTTGGTTAATACCTAGGATGCTGGCAGCAACCCTTATCAACTATCAGTGCCTCTCAATTATATCTGTGGTATATTTTTAAATGTTCAGTTGACTGAGTTTCATGTTTAATGAATAAACATTTATAATAATAATATCTAAATGGATATTAGAATGGGAAAATATTGGGTGACTGGGAAGGTACTTAACTTTTTATTAATGAGGCCTATGCCAATTAGAGAAATAGCACAAAGTATATAGGAACATTTCAAATTGAAGAAACTATAATTTTCTATTTTAAGTTTGTGTGGAGGTATTTGAGGTTCTTATTCTTATAATAAATCTGTTTAATTCCAATGCTACAATTTTTTTATCCTTCAATCTCACTAGCATGATTTGATTTTCTATTAATGTATATGTCTAATTTCTGTATAATGATGACTAGATTATTATTTTTATTTCTATTTCATTGAGGTGTTCACATGTGAAATATAACTTTAGTGTGAATTTTAACATACAAAGCGCAATGTAATTTCATCCTTATATATCTAAAAGTTTTGTATATACCATATTATATTAACAGAATTCAATGCTTCTTAACAGATCCTAGAAAACAGGTACAGATAGTCTTTGACCTACAACCAATCACTTAGCAACCATTCAAAACTGTGGCAGATCCCCCCCCCAAAAAAAAGGTACAGCCCAGATTCAAAGTTATGACCACTGAATTCCCTACCATAGTTCACCCTTACAACCAACTGCAAGGATACATCAGCACAGCCCTCCCCCCATCTTTCATCCTGCCTGGTCTTGGCTGGGCCTCCCAAAGTGCCCTCCCAAATTTGACCAAGCTTTGGTATACCTCAAGCTGGCCACTTAGCCACACAAGGGAGCATAAAAAGGCTACCAGCACAGGGAGGATAGTTACAGCCTACAGGCCTTGGCCTACTTGCAGGACTCAACATGTTCCTCAACCAGATCCAGGACCCAGCAGCACCCAAGTTACCTTTCGTTTTTTGCAGAAGAGGGTGGCCAATGTCATGCAATATGAAGCTCAGGCTTTTTACGGACGCTGCCGGCCTTTTGACAACTGCATGTTATTCTCCTAGCAAGTAGTACTTCTTTTGAGACTGTATGGGGTTCTGTTTTTTTAAGGAGACTCTCCAAACTCTGATCCTCCTTAAAAAATGGAGCCCCATACACTCTCAAGAGAAGTGTTACTTTCTAGGCAAATAGCATGAGGTTGCCATGAACCTAGCAGTCTCTGTAAGAAAGCAGAGATTCACATCTTATCAGCCAGGCTCCTCTGCAAAAAACAAAGAGATAAAGTTGGGTGAGACGCTTTATTTAATGTCCATCACAATTGTAATGGTCAGACTCCATCATGGTTGTAGGTTGAAGACTACATTTATTAAATATACACAAAATAATTTCAATAGGTAGAGTAGGTAAATGGCGTGAGACAGTTTCCCATTCAAGTGTGACTTGCATACCCTCAAGATGAGGATTCCTTTTAGTAACCAGCAAATGGGAAAGATTTCAAATGTAGGAATTATTTTTAATTTATTCCCAATTAGAGTCATTCCTAATTGGCTGATATTTCTCCATGTACTTTTTTTTTTTACTCAAAATGGATAAATTTTCTACTTCACAGATGAAGTGTTTCCATATTCAGTTTAGATAAAGTACATGATGAGATACTGATGAAAAAACAGCTGTGTTCTGAAACATTATCTATTGTTTCTTTTTAATCTGATCTTGTTATTGTATATATATTTTAGTGATGTTCAATTAGTTTAATATATAATCAAATACTTTTTCACTATGAAGGTTTCCACATTAATTAAAAATAAAACAGAAATATTGAAAATTAGATAATTTTTACATTTAATTAATCCCTTTATTTTTCTGATCAGGTGATAGTCAGATCTGGACCTGGCACTTTTCTCAGTCTAGCTGTATATGATGCTTGGATCTTCTGGACAGACTGGGTGAGAAGAGCTATACTGCGATCCAATAAGTATACAGGTGGAGATACAAAAATTCTCAGATCTGATATTCCACATCAACCTATGGGCATCATAGCTGTTGCTAATGACACTAACAGCTGTAAGTTACCGAGTAAAATATCAGTATTTCTTTACTGGTAGATTTAAAAAAAAATATTTTAGTAAAAGGATTATTTTTGCAGTTCATTATACTGTTCTCTTTCAGATATAATTATAATTTTTAATTAGCCTTTATTTAATTAATTTTAACTGGATTTTAAATTGTTATATTTGTGTCTTTTATCTGGCTGTGCACCGCCCCGA
>JAEANM010019773.1:0-12277 GCA_017656035.1 Myanophis thanlyinensis | reverse complement strand
ACACACACACACACACACACTACAAATTTCTCAAGTATGATGTCGACGGAAGTCAATTTATGACTAAAACTTTGAAAATTAGCTGAAACAATTGAATCAGGTAAAGCATTCCAAACATTTGACAACTCAATTAGAAAAACTGTATTTTTACAAGTTTGGAATGATTCACGTTGAACTTAAAACAATTGTTCCCTCAAGTATTATTACAATTAAAACAAAAAAGTCACAACAGGTAATAACATTAGTATGTACAATTTTGACACTATTGTCAATTATTGACAAGGAAGACAAATTCCTTGTGTGTCCAATCACACTTGGTCCATCCATCCATCCATCTAAATACCTAAATCTGACCACAATTTGTCCCTTTCCAGCAGCCCCGCAGTTTTAAAAGCAAAAAAACCGCGGCCAAGTCCACAATAACAGACGAGCCTCCACACCTCCTGCCGCCCACCTTCCTACGGCAATAAGCCCTGTTCGAGCTCTGAGGGGGGGGCGGGGCCAAAAGGCAGCCCCGCCCCTGGCCGATCCCAAGTCCCGTGGACTCCGGGCGGACGAGATTTGCCGGGCGTGAAGTCGGCGTTCTCGAGGTTGGCGAAAAGGCGCCCGAGCTTCCTCCCGCAGCTCCACGGAGAAGCCGCCTCAGCCCGAAAGGCCTGACTTCTTTCCCCCACCCCCTCTTCGGCCGCCCGCTGGCCAACGAGGCCGGCGTGAAACTTCCCAAGAGCTTCATCCCGCGGCCCGTCCTTTCCCGGCCGGCGGAGGCTGGCAGGAGGATGACGTCACCGGATCAGGCTGACCGGCAATGGGCGCCATTTTGAAACCCCCGAACCTCCGGCGGCGTCGGCGCTGGCTGTGGCGGCAGCCGCAGCACCAGCAGCTCCACCAGCAGCGGCCGCGGCGGCGGCGAAGAAGGAGGAGGAGGAGGAGGCGCTTGTAGCGGCTTTCCCATCCGTCCCCGTTGATTCTTCCGCTCCGCGGGCTTTTGCAGCCGGCGGTCTCCGCCAGGCACACGCCGCGCAACATGGCAGGTAAGGGACACGCGTGGTGGTGGTGGTGGCGGCGGCGCTGCTGCTGCTGCTGGTGGAGGCAGCGGCGGCCGCCCTTGCTTTAGCGGAGGGAGGCCCGGGGGCTGGCAGCTTGGTCTTTGGAAGGCCGAGCGGAGTCCTAGGACAGCTCGCAAGGCCTGGCCGGCATCCGGGCCTCCCCGGCGGCCGGAGAAGCTGTGGTTTGGCGGGCACGGTCCGTGCTCACGGCGCTTTTCGTCTCCAGCAGGGGTGGCCGGCGGCGGCGGTGGAGGAGGCGGCGGCGGTGGCAGCAACGATTTCCAGTGGTGCTTCTCCCAGGTGAAGGGGGCGATCGACGAGGATGTGGCGGAAGGTAAAACAAATGCGGCGCGGCGAATGACCCCTGGCGCTTTGCGAGGCCGTCCCGGGCCTTTGCTTTCCTCCTCCCTCCGTCCCTCCACCTCCCGCAGGGGGTAGCATCTTTGGAGCGGCCCCTTGGGAGGCGGCCGAAATAGCTTTTTAAATATATTTTTAGGGTTTTTTTTTTTTTCCTATCCCCGAATGCCTTCTCCTTCCAAGGGGTTAGATACTGCCACCTTTGTGATTGTGGGGAATGGTTCCTTATTTCTTCAGCTAGTAAGAAAGGCGGTGCTGTTTGACTAGCACTGATGATGTTACCTAGCTTGGGTAATGAAAGGTCTGCAAATAAAACAAGCCAGCCTGGATGGATGGATGGAGAGCACCAAGGACACCCCACCCTCATGTCAACCCCCAAGCTACAAATCATCTTTATTTAAAGCAGGGGTCTCCAACCTTGGCCACTTTACGACTTGTGGACTTCAACTTCCAGAATTCCTCAGCCAGCACATGCTGGCTGAGGAATTCTGGGAGTTGAAGTTCACAAGTCGTAAAGTGGCCAAGGTTGGAGACCCCTGCTTTAAAGTACCCAGCTGTTTGTTGAAGGTCAGGGTGCAAAGATGCAGAAATTTCTTGGCTTTGGTGCTTTCAGGATGAATGCAGCATACTTTATATAATCTTAGCTGCAATAAACAAAATTACACCCAAGACATTTACAGGGTATTGAGGCACACAGAGTTTATCTCGATTACTAAAATGGCAGGGATGATGGAAGATGATGTCCAGTAGCTTCATGCCCAAATTGGAGGCCATGAAGTTTTCAAAGGCTTAAAGGCCACTTCATGATGGATGCAGCATGATTTATATAATCCTAGCTGCAATAAAAAAGAAACTATGCCCAAGACATTTGCAGGGTATTGGGACCTCAGTTTTTCTCGATAACTAAGCTGGCAAGGATTATGAGAGATGCTGTCCTGTTGCTTTTGATCCAAGTTGGAGGTCGTGAAGTTTTCAAAAGCTGAAAGGCCACTTTAAGCTTTTGAAAACTAGCAATCTGTCAGTACAGGGCTTTCTGTTTATTTTTGTATAATTCTTTCCCCCATACCTCTGGTCCTTGGGAAAATAATGGAGGATTCAGGGTCTGACTAAACTGCTGCCATCTCTCTTCAAAAAAGTTTTTTTATGTTCTGTAGAAATCATACTAGAATTGGATAATTGAAGGAAAGAGGAATGCATGAGTGATTAGAATAGCTATCAGTATTTCCTGGTTCTAATTGATAATGCAGCTCTTTGGTTTTAATTTAAATGATTAAAATATGAAACTTTCTAGCAATGCAAATTTTTTACTCTTAATATGTTGATTAAGCCGATCAATTTAGAGCAACAATAACCTTTACCTGTATTAATAGTTTAGCCTCTAACGTAATTGAGAGACATCATTAGTGAAATTCACTGGGATTTATTACCTGGCAAATTTACTTAGAATAGCAAACAAATTACTGCTTCAGGTTCTCAATTGCTGATTAGCTTTCTTTGAATCACTTCTTGGAACTGTAATTGAACAGGTTTTTTTTATGTTATATTCAAATGTACTTTTGAAAACAGGTATCTTTAAAATTATATTGTCTGAAAGATGTTGATTTTATTTGTACTTTACTAGAGTTTATACCTATTACAGGAAAAGAGGGGGGAGAGAATAATGCAGGGTGTGGTCTGGATGAAGTAGTGAAACAACTTTAAATACTAACAATGAAAATAGTGTCCTTTTCAAATTATTATATTTGATTTTTTTTTTAATGAATTCTTTAGTATTTTATAAACAAGTATGTAGATAAGGGTTTTTCGTATGTTGAACACGTACATTTTGCAAAAGTGACAAGTAGTCCAAGAAACAGTTTATTTGAACAATGCTTGCTTTTTCTCACTGTTCATGCATAATTTAAAAAATATTTTCTATGAATCATTAAGGTGTGCATTTTTTAGCTTGTAACATGATGGTAAATGTAGAAGAACTATTCCCATGATCTATTGGTGAGAGAGAGCTTCATAGGAAAAGTAATATTGCATTCTTATACATGTATTTATATTGTTTTTAGACACTACTATGACGTTTGATAGCCTTCACACAGTTCTGTAATTGAATAGCAGACAGCCATGTAATGCTAGTAACAAGCTGTCTACATGCTTTCCTATTGAGCATAGCTAATATTTATGTGGAGAGTAGTATTTGGAGTTCTATTTATAGAAGAAAAATAGCCCCACCCATATTTGTTCAATTCCAGCTATGTTGCATAAGAGGTCAGAATTATATGTATAAGCACCTGGTCTTATCATTGTACTAGGAATCCATACTATTAATAAAGTTAAGTACTATTATGTTTTCTCTAGTAGTGGGGCCACAGAATTTGCTTTCTCTGCAGTTCCTTACATTTAAAGAAAGACTAGCTTACTGAAACACTGGTTTTGGGGTGGGTGGGAGAGAAGATGGTCAGCATTTGAAGCTTCTTTGTGCCCCCCCCCTCCAAGGTTTACTGATATTTCTGATTTACGAGCACTAGGTACATGTTCAATGATAACATGTTGTAATGTAGCTGTCTTTATGATATTCAAAAATGCGCCTTTGGAAAGAAGTAACTTACACTTTGCCTTTGGTGATGATTATGTTATTTTGAGGCAAATACATTAAAAGCAATTGATGCTTCTGTACACTATATTAGATTCGTGTGTGATGCCTGTTGCTTATACATCTGGTGAGCAATAGGCCTTTCAGAATATACAGAGGTGCAGTTAAAGAGGCAAGCTGCAACTTGTAGTAAGATGTGCCATTTGAACAAAAATGGCCTGTTGCTCATTTGATTGATGTTTTGATCCTAAAGTGTTCATATTTGAAAATGCACAGTACAGCTAGTCCTCGACTTAAACCAGTTTATTTAGTGACCATTCAAAGTTACAGTGGCACTGAAAAAAGTGACATGACCATTTTTCACAATTATCTTTGTAGCATCCCCATGATCATGTGATCAAAATTCAGCTGCTTGGCAACTGATTCATACATGACCATTACTGTATTCCAAGGCCATGTGATCACCTTTTGCAACCCTTTCACAAGGAAAGTCAATGGGGAAGCCAGATTTATTTAACAACTGGAATACTAATTTATCAATTGCAGTGATTCATTTAACAACTGTGGCAAGAAAGGTAATAAAATGGAATAAATCTCACTTAACAACAGAAATTTTGGGCTCAATTATGATTGTAAGTCAAGGACTACCTGTATACGATTTTTTTTTTTGTTAAAAATTGAAATGTTTATTCATGGGGCTTCATAAGGAAGTTATGTTTGGTTTCATAATATATTCATAAACTCTTACATTTTTGTCTTGTTTTTTTCTTACTTAAGCCAATATATGAAATCCTGCAAGTATTTATTTTCAGCATGAGCAAAAGTCACGCTAGGCATGAAAAAAGAAATTACAATGCAAATATTCTGTTTAAGAACCAGAGTGTTTAGGATCAAGTACATCACATAAATAATGAGTTTATTCAGGGTTAAATTATATATGGATATTTATGAAATCACTTTCATTATGTTTATTTCCAATTTGTGGATCACATCCTAAGCTTCCTTACTCATACTGAAGTATTATGCATCTTAAAAGAGCTTACCCTGAAGTAATAGTGTTAAATTGCAGCTAATATTGGGCTGTAGGAACGTAAGGATATTATGCATGTTCAGTCTGCAATAAAGTGAAATTACAATAAGAATATAGAATAGTATTCTAATAAGCGGTCATACAAAACATTTCACTGCATATTGTACCATGTATGATCATGTATGTGGCAAATAAAATCTGAATCTGAATAAAGTAGTGTTTTAAAGCAAGTATTTACAAAATAGTGTATATTAACTTTATTAACTGTTTTTATGAAATGCAACTTCTGCTAAACAGCCTACAGCGCTATCTGTGCCATAAATGCACGGTGTATTGAAAATTGCCCACTTGCTAAGTCTTGTTCTAGTCATAGAAAGTATTATGTGCATTTAATTGGTTTCAGTTATTTACATATATGTAGTTTCCCAAGAATGGAACCAATTTATCTTTCAAAAAATGTTAGGGGATTTTCTGACGTCCCATCTGTATGAAGTTTTGAAGTTTTAAATTTGTCTTTTCCCTGAAGTGAGAGTTTGCAGTGGAATCTGTATGTATCTGATTCAAACTTCATATAGGTGTTGTAGTGTGGGAAAGAGGACAGTGACCACAAAGGTAAGTTTCAGGATGTCAACTAGGATTACTTTGGTTCTGCCAAACGAAGACTCCTTTGACTTTTGATTGCTGTTCTGTTTGAAGGCATGCAACATTTGTTAGTGCAGAGAAGTCCTATTGTATCCTATAGCAGAAATTCTCAGACTGTTTCCCCAACAGGTCAAAAGCAACTTAGAAAGATGTCAGAATGTTTATGACCTGTTCAGACTTGTGCAGGTAAAGTTCAAGCACTGTTAAAACTCCCAATGGAGCGTTGCCTTTGCAATCCAGCTGCATGTTTGCCCAACCAGAACAGGGACAAGTTTTGACAATGCTCCTTCTTTGCCAGGGCAAGCAAAGCAAGAGCATTGTCAAAAGTCACTTTGATTTTTGGCTGTCATTTTGTTTGTGCAAGTCTGCAAGGGGCAGTTGTATTTCAGAGTGTGATAATCCTATGGTATATAGACTAAAAAATAATAATTTTTTTGCCCAATCCCAGCACTGCCCTATATACACAAGTGATGCTATATTGTGACCTGCAGGTAGAATGAGAAATGGTGGCTGTGCCAAGTGTACATATGTTAGAAAATCTTGGTGACATCTTATATATTGATTTTCTTATATGCAATTATTGTTTAACATAAATTATAAACTTGTCAAGTATGTAACTATTATTATGATCAATATACAGGATAACGTAGTAAGACATTTTAGGCTGCCCACATATATGCCCATTCCTGCTGTCATTTTACATTCTATAAATGTAAAACTTGCTTGACTTTGAGTATCTACCACTAGAAAGGAAAGATACAACATATTCTAAGAAAATAGCAGGTCTAATTGTTATTTATATAAGTATGTCATCTCTTATATAAAAATGTCCCAGTATGAAATATTTTCAGATCAAGAAGTCTCATTCCTTGGTAACAAAACATTATCCAAGTTCTGTACCTCAGTTTAAGTTTATAAGAATTATTTGTCTTCCATTCCGTTATAAAGAAGTTTGTCAACTGCTTGGCAATCCATTATGTACTTCACAGTCCAGCAATTTTTTAATGCTGAAGGCTACATTTGCTTCTTCCACATACACATAGAGAAGGGTTGCTGCATGCATTCCAGTATCATACTGTGGGGGTGGGGTGGGGTGGGGGTTAGGTGCTTTGTGGAACATATATGTATGGATTGCCTACGCATGTTCTGAACAGAAATGATTTACTAGTAAGACATTGTTTATTCTAAGCATTGCATCTTCCTCTGTATTTTGATAAAGGGGCATCTGGGAGAAAGCCACTTTTGTTTCTCAATATGCAGAATAATTGAATGCTTTGGTGAGGAAATTTTTATTTTGCCACATATCTTGCTCATCTGGGGCCTACTTATCTAATGAGTTAATTGATTTCAACATATGCATTCAAAATAGTTTTTATTGTATGTCTCTGTAAGTACCAATAGCTGGGTGGTTATGTTCTTAAGTACCTATTGTACTGACTCACACACTTAACTTTATTTGAAATTAAAAATTCTAATAATTAAATTAGAATGTTCCAAAGTGCCATCTCAGGAATGCCTATGGGTCCTACATAACCCCCAAGCAGATTGATAAAAAATAAAATGAAGTGTGCTTACTTGCCAGAAAAGACATAGATAAAACTGTTTGAAAATGTCCTGTGAGTTTAGGAAAAGATGTCAGGGAGCAAGTTAAACTCTTCGCTTTCTGGTGAATTTAGATAGCGTGCTTAGTTACTGTACAAGCATCATGCAGCCATTTTGTGAATATATCACTCGTATAATAACTCTGATATGTCAGTGTTCTCAACATTTACTCAATATTTCAAGTGTGCCCACAAGTCCAAGCAGTCTACCTGCCTGCAATTTTGCACTAGGCAGCCTGCACATTATTTTATACAAATAAATAAAAAGTTACTGATTATTTAGTGTATAAATCTCACTCGGACTTTCAGAATAACAATACAAATAGCATATAACGTCAGTAAAAGCCATCAACAGTAATAAGGCATCCTTTGCAAAGCTGAACAGCCACAACCTTGTTAAAACATTTGAAAGAAATAATAAGAAATAAGGCTAGTGCTGATGGCCTAAGCTGTTTGATATTCAGCATAGTGGTATATGTTCCATTTAAACAAAAGAGGGGAAAGGAGAGAGGGAAGGAACGTTGGATTAAAAAATAGCATTGAGGCACTGATATAGCAGCATAAGTATAGGCACTAAGTACCAGATCCATAGAAGCAGAGTTCTACCACATTAATCTGATCCCCAGGGTCTCTTCAGGCCTCAGAGACAGTCCAACACATAGTGGCAGGGTGTAAGATACAGTAAGAAGTCACATATACTAAAAGACACAATAAAGTAGCTGGCATTGTTCATAGGAACATCTGCACAGAATATGTGCTAGATCGTCCTATATCAGATAGGAGGTCCAACAGAAGGTTGTGGAGAATAAGAAAGCTAAAATCCTGTGGAACTTCCATGTTCAAACAGACAAGCAGGTACTAGCCAATCAGCCAGACATCATAGTAGTTGATGACCAAAAAACAGTGTGGATGAATGATGTAGCAGTAGAAATGACAGCAACATCAATAAGAGAAA
Source organism: Myanophis thanlyinensis (assembly GCA_017656035.1). Classification (NCBI taxonomy): domain Eukaryota; kingdom Metazoa; phylum Chordata; class Lepidosauria; order Squamata; family Homalopsidae; genus Myanophis; species Myanophis thanlyinensis. Next base: position 4,062 of record JAEANM010019773.1, on the reverse strand, counting down.
TTGGAGAAGTGCCAGGGACTGAAGGAAGAACTGGAAAGGATGTGGAAAGTAAAAAGCCAAAGTGGTCCCAGTGGTGAAAGGAGCACTTGGGTCTGTGACTCCTAAACTAGGAGAGTGGCTCCAACAGATCCCAGGAGTTCTGTTCGGAAGAGTGCAGTGCTAGGAACAGCTACTCCAGCCTCTGGTAGAGGACTCAAGATTGAGGAACACACACACAAATGCATTTTAAAAACTTCACTTAAGGGCTTTACACAGATGACAATGAAACAGACCACAGACATTCAACGCTATTGAATTGTTTTCTTTTAGAATAAGGCAATAAGAGAAGATGTATGCTATCTTCCATTTCCTTCAAATTTCTACAGAAATCCATAATATGAGATCTCCAAGAGCACCCCACCCCTTCTTCCCAACACCACTTTAATGTTATTACCTGCCTCTTTGCTTCTGTTGCTAGCCCACCCCAACCATATAATACCGCTTATCCAAATGAAAGAGCTTCATTCACGTACTGAACTCTCCACCATCCTAACAGGTTGGTTGTCTTTGGGCTCTTCTACCTACCAGTCAGTGCCCAAGCCTAACAAGTAGTCACTTCGTGCATTTATCAAAAGCCATACTATACCACCACCACAGTCCTACCAGGTCTCTCCTTGGTGGACAAAGATAAAATCAAGTAATTCACTCTCCTTCCTTTTACTGGGGGACAGGAGAAAGTAAGCACCGCCGAGAGAATTCCAGACCAACAACACTGTCTACCAAAGGCCAAATTGAGTAAAAATCTTAATGTTTTCTTCTCCATTTCTTTCATTGTTTTCATCTCCATTTCTTGCTAACAGAGTTAAGAAAAGCATCCTATGAAATTTGGCTTCTCAGATTATTTAATCTTATTCAATATTACAGTTAGAAGGATACAAACTAATACAATATAAAAGATAAACTATTAATCAAATTTTAATTGAAATTAAATCTTTAATTGAAACTTTTGCTCTTTCTGTTTCCCTCTAGTGTCCAGCCTTCCCAAGTCCCATCATTTTTTAAAGAATTCGAAACAGCAGTGTTTTCTCACACAAATAATTCTTATAGTTAATTTCCAAATCTTATTTCAAATCCATCTGTACATTTAATCCATTTATAACTTTCCAAACACAATATTCTAATCACCCTTTAGCTGTTTATTCCAGAAAAAGAAATGTATAAGTCCTTAAACTTGTATTTACTACTATTTTTTTTGCCAAGTATTGACAAAAGGCCACCCAATTTTTTCAGACTTGTCAATCCCAAAATAGCCGAATTCAATTAAGTAATCAAAAGTGATTAGTGAAGGAAATAGGCAAACCTGGTGTCCTTTTTAAAGGTGCTGACCAGAATTTCAGCATGATTTTTCCTAATCACTAAGAATTCTAAACTTGCCACGAACACTGTCCGGGAGTCTCTTCATGAGGACCAACTGTCTAGGGCCCTCATGGGCAATCACAAGCCCTCTCCTTGTCTGGAGAAGAATTACAAAGAGCCATTCTACTCTGGCTTTCATTCTACCACAATCAGCCCTGCTTTTGACAGAGCCATTTTCAGTTTACCATTTCTTCCCCTGGAAGTTCGACATTTCAGAATTATTCATAGAATAAATCTTAAATATAAGCAAACTACTAAGTAAACTAACAAATTGAAAAGATTGTGCATTACCTAGTTTGGTAATTAAACGTCTGTAAGAAAACAACCAAGCCCAGAGACCACCAAGGACTCTACACATTAAAAAGAAATTTATTTGAAGAGCATACAGGTAGTCCTCAAATTAAAATGATAATTGGAACTAGAATTTCCATTTGTAAGTGATGCAGTCATAAAGCATGGCATTACATCATCGCTTAGCAACTGCAGCCTTAGTGCCCATTGTTATTGTTAACCGAATTCTATCAGTTGTTAGTCTTCTGAAGCTTCTGAATCCTACTACTTGTAGGGATTTCTTAGGCTTTGCAAAGCATTGTGAGAACGGGTATACACAGCTTGGAGAATGGTAGGAGTGGCCTTCTTGCAAAGTTTCCGAAGGCCTCTGAAATTTTATGAAACATCGCGAAAACGAAGTGTGGTATTTGGAGAACAATGTGAGCAGCTTCGAGAAGAAAGGCTGACATGGTCAGCAGTTGGCTCACATAAAGCCAGGTTGGGCGCACCTTATCAGTGGGATGAAGACAGTGAAGGTCAGCTGGGTATAGCAGGGCCTGTGGAGTTTTACAGTGGCATTGGGATGGATGGATAGCCACAGAGCTGATGGTGGTACTGTGTGGTGGCACTGAGGCAGAAGTAGAGGTCTGGGAGCCATGGCAGCTGACTGAGGCTGCTGAAGACTTTGGGCCTCTGGTTCAGTGCCACTTCGGGGAGAGATGGGTGGGTGTAGCCAGTTAAAGCATCCCTGTAATTGTAAGTGCAAGCAGGCTGCCAAGCACCCAAATTTTAAGCATGTGACCATGGGGGGGGGGGGGAGCTATACAACAGCTATAATTTTGAAAGTGAGATGTTAGTACCATTTTTTAAGCACTAAAAGCCAGGACTAGTTAGTTTGTGATTGGGGCACTATCTATTTCCCTTAACTGATCTAAATAAGTAGTGCCTCACTGAATGTAGTCCATAAGTATAGAAAATCCTCCTTTACAACAATCCATTTAGTGACCGTTCACAGTTACAACGGCACTTTAAAAAATGACTTGGGACCATTTTTCACACTTATAGGACCGTTATAGCATCCCCAAGGTTATGTAATTAAAATTCAGATGCTTGGCAGTTGGCTCATATTTATAGGTTGCAGCTCCCAGGTTCATGTGAACTTTTGCGACCTGACAAGCAAAGTCAATGGGAAAACCAGATTCATTTAACAAACGTGACACTAACTTAACAACTGCAGTGATTCACTTAACACCTGTAGCAAGCAAGGTTGTAGAAGGGGGTAAAATTCACTTAACAAATGTTTCACTTAGCAACAGAAATGTTGGGATCAATTGTGATCATAAGGTGAGGACTACCTATAGTTTACATAACCTTCAGTTGAATAATGTACTTAAAGATGTAGTTTAAAAATATATTTCGTAAAGTATGTTTCCTAATTAATTATATCTGACTTTTGGTCTAATTTATAAATGATGTGAATATATTTAATAATCAAAGTAACAAAAACAATGCTACCTCTAGTATTACATCTAATGATGTTTTTGTTACTTATTATTAATAGTCTCTCTGACATATAGCAAGTATACTGTTAGCCTATTTTCAAGTACAGTTCAACCATGTTAACACATTTCAGAGGCAAATCTTATCTGCTTGCCCATCACCTTCAGCAATTATTTTCAGTTTCTTGGCACATTCTATATTTTCTTACAAATATACTAGAAGCAAATTCATTCATATGCAGAATTAGTTTTAAAATGAAATATCAAACAATATTCATAAACCTTTAAGGCTTGATATAGGAATTTTACATGTTCAACATACCAGTTAAAAAGATAAGAGCCTCCCCCCCCCTTTTCCCGGTGCATTTTGGGAGCAGCATTATTACAGCTTTAAAGGTCATAGCTAGAATTAGATCTAGAATTTCACCTGGAAATTAATTGTAAAGCAGATCATCAGGCATTAAAATTATGTTATATTTTCTGGATTTTTTTAGAGGCAGACTTGACTGGTAGCTGTCAAATTTTTGAAGTTGCTATAGCTTGCATAAGATCTTAAGGTCTTCATGGGCATTCCCATATAAAACAAAATTAAGAGGCAGCAAGAAGATGGCAAACTCAGAAATAGTTAGAGACTGTGTGCCTATTGATGTTAGAAAAATGCTTCTCATACTACAGCCAACTATAGTGTATCAGATAACAAAACCAAATTAAGGAATAGCCCTAAATACAGTTCCTTTACAGGGAATACAGCCCAATCCAGAAGATATTTAATCAGTCAAATATTGATCACTACCAAGATCGTGGTTGCTTTAGATGAATCATTTGATTAATCCCCATCTACAACATTGCTGCTTCCCCAGGAGACAACAACCAAAGCCACACAGGGTGTGTGTGAGAT